>JACSYO010000057.1:0-29105 GCA_016806645.1 Ophiodon elongatus | reverse complement strand
TATATATATACATATAGAATAATAGCGTCCCGTCAACACTTTGAATATAACCGTGCCCCTTTAAGAGGCACAAAGTAGTGAAGAAGTTAATGTGATTCACATAAGAAGCAGACCGGTGGGAGCTTGATGCTCTGCAGCCTCCTCACCTCCTCGGTCAGGCTGTTTGAGCTCCAGCGAGGGGGAGGCAGGTCGACTGAGGTCACATGGCTCACCCTGCCCTCACCCTGCCCTCACACATACAGACAGACAGACAGTACTGAGTGCATTTAAAGCTGTGTTGCATCGCCACTCATTTGATCTCTTATAAGTGTGAAAAGGAGATAATTGTTTTGCTTATTGATCTTGAGATGTTTGTAAATAGCTTTTTCAAGATTGGGTCGCTATCAACAATCCCACCTAAATATTTAACTCTGTCGTTTCCTCTCATCTGAGGAAGACATGGGCTGGATTCGAATAGTCCAAAAAATTACCTCCTAACCACTTTTCCTTGACCTCTGTGGAAAACGTCACGGGGTCAAGGAAAGATGGTTAGGAGAATTCATGAGGAGTTAGGAAAAGACAACGCGGTGTTTAGAGGATCCGACTCCACTTTCACTGAGCTACGTAGTTATGATGCGAATGGAGACGCATGTTGGTGACGTCAGTCTGCAGCGGTGGAACTACAATGTTCAGGAGATGGACTACAAAGAAGAGCATCTTAGATACTTCGGCCGTGTGTTGTTACAGTGTTGCGTCATAACGACATAAACAACCCGGTTTGAAGTATTACTTTATTAACAAGGTTTCAATATAAGTGAAAGAATGAATATGAAAGTGAAACCAAGGGATTGTCACAGAGAGTACAAAGCTACTAAACTGTCTCTTTGTTCAGTTTCAAACATGCTGAATTAAATACGTTCTCCAATAACAATGTCTCATATCCCTCTTTGTTGTTATGGTTAATATGCAGATTATAATCTGATCATAAGAATATGCAGACAGTAGTTTATGAAACTCAGTGTGACCTAGAAGTGTTGACTTGATAATGTTAATTGAAAAGATGATAATTAAAAACATGACTCAGACTAAAGAGCTCATCCAGTTTAACCTTTTATCAAAGCTTCTGGAACTGAAGTGAAATAAAAGAAAGAGGGCTGAGGCTGCAGTAAACACCAGAGAGATCAATACTCACTGTGATCACTTTACAGCAGTTTGATCACTTTACAGCAGTTTGATCACTTTACAGCAGTTTGATCACTTTACAGCAGTTTGATCACTTTACAGCAGTTCTCATCAACATCAATGTAACGCTCGTAGTTTTCCAGCAGGTTTAACAGATTATTGAAAGTTCATTTCCGAGTTATGTCACCGGTTATTTACATGATCTGTTTGTCTTCATGATCGTTTGTTCTCGTGAACGGCCGAATGGTGCGTCACTTTAAATGTTCCCGCCGCAAGGAATTGTGGGTCAGAATTATCTCCTTTCCTTTGGTAAAGGAAGGTCCAGTGGTTCCTATGCTAAAGGAGCTAAGTAAGGAAGCATTGAAGCTCCTTTCCTTTGCATTTAGAGAACTCAAACAGCTCTTATCATGGAGGTCACTTAAATACTTCCGGGTCATTTCACTCAGTTAGAACCTTCCTGAGCATAAAGGACTATTCGAACACAGCCCATCACTCTGACCGCAACGCTGCTGGAGTCCAGCAGGGGGCGCCATGGTGCGGCCGCGGCGCCCCGCCAGCCGAAGAAGAAGAAGAAGAAGAAGAAGAAGAAGTAGTAGTAGTAGTAGTAGTAAAAGAAGAAGAAAAAGGAGGAGGAGGAGGAGGAACATGGCAACAGAGTGGGCTCAGTAACGGCGGCGCTCCGCGGCGAGGCCCCGGGTCACCGGGCTGTCTGGTCCTCAAGGGCCACCACCTTTACTTGTGACGTCACGTTGACCTGGCTCCAGGCGGTCACAGCCCCCCCCCCCTCCGAACAGGAGCCATGTTGGGTTGCTGTCATTGAGGAGAAGTCACGGAAACAACACTCACCGACAAGTTGCAGCAACTGTTGCAGGGACGCGTTGCTTTCTATTTGAGTTCGATAAGTCGACTTCCTGTTTATTGATGTTGTGTCACGTAGAGATAGATGTTGCCTCTCTCAGCCACGTGAGCAAACAGGAGGACTGCTTATTGAGTAGATATTATATATATATTTATCCTATATATATATATATATATATATATATATATTACATATAGTACTAGAGGAGGACTGAGGAGGACTGGAACAGGACTGAGGAGGACTAGAGCAGGACTAGAGGACTGGAGGTGGACTAGATGACTGGAGGAGGACTAGAGGAGGACTGGAACAGGACTGAGGAGGACTAGAGCAGGACTAGAGGACTGGAGGTGGACTAGATGACTGGAGGAGGACTAGAGGAGGACTGGAACAGGACTGCAGAGGCCAGGATCTGATGCTCATCTGGTGACCGCTGCTAGACCTGCGACATGTCGGTCAACTCCCTGCTGAGATACACCATCAGGTAACGCTGCTCTGAGACCTGGTGTTTGTTGACCTGTAGATCCGGGTCACCCCTGACCCGACATTAAAGGAGTAATCACATGACTCGGTGACATAGTGTCAGCATGTCATGTGATCAGATGCCCAGTTAAGACGAGTAATGACTCGTTAGGACGGGTCCTCTAGTCTAAGAAGACATCAGGGATGCAGACTTGTCACCTTTTAAAAACACTGAAATAGGTGATTTGTGTGATTTATGTTGATGATGTAATTTAAGCAATTTGTTATTAGTTTTGCAACGTGAGACTAATTCATGAGGTGTCTCTCTCTCTGCCAACATGTAACACAAGCTGTGTTTTCAGTATGATTTGTTGTTTGTTGTGCATCCTCAGTTTGATAAACTTTATTACCGGCTCAGTTGATCTAGATTGATCTACATGTAATGATCATGGGTTCGAGAGCCTCGACACTAAATGTGACCCCATCAGCACCAAAGACCACCGCTAACCTGGTGTGTTGTTCCTCTGCAGGCTGGAGAGGAAACATGTGGCCCCACATCTGCTCCATCGGAGGGCCCTGTCGGGGGCCGAGGCCGTCAACGCACTCAGACCCTTTTATTTCGCCGTCCATCCGGACTTCTTCGGTCAATATCCCAGAGAACGGGTCGGTCTCTTATGTATCATGAATAGTTCTGAATGAATCTGATGTGAAGTGATGCAGTCTGGGTAGGTGAGGTGAGGCGCCCCTGGTGCTCAGCGCCTCTGGAGTGTCTGGTAAAATCTACCTATTTTAAAGCTGAAATAAGGAATATCAGACCAGAACAGTCCTTAAGAAGAGGCTCCGTCACACAGAGTCACTATGAGGCGGACTCAGGATGAACGGAAGCTTCTAGCATCTTCACAGACATGTACAGGAGGAGGAGGAGGAGTCACAGACATGTACAGGAGGAGGAGGAGTCACAGACATGTATAGGAGGAGTCACAGACATGTACAGGAGGAGGAGTCACAGAAATGTATAGGAGTCACAGACATGTACAGGAAGAGGAGGAGTCACAGAAATGTATAGGAGTCACAGACATGTACAGGAGGAGGAGGAGGAGTCACAGACATGTACAGGAGGAGGAGGAGTCACAGAAATGTATAGGAGTCACAGACATGTACAGGAGGAGGAGGAGGAGTCACAGACATGTACAGGAGGAGGAGGAGGAGTCACAGAAATGTATAGGAGTCACAGACATGTACAGGAGGAGGAGGAGGAGTCACAGACATGTACAGGAGGAGGAGGAGGAGTCACAGACATGTACAGGAGGAGGAGGAGGAGTCACAGAAATGTATAGGAGTCACAGACATGTACAGGAGGAGGAGGAGGAGTCACAGACATGTACAGGAGGAGGAGGAGTCACAGAAGGAGTCACAGACATGTACAGGAGGAGGAGGAGGAGTCACAGACATGTACAGGAGGAGGAGGAGGAGTCACAGAAATGTATAGGAGGAGTCACAGACATGTAGAGGAGGAGGAGGAGTCACAGACATGTACAGGAGGAGGAGGAGGAGTCACAGAAATGTATAGGAGGAGTCACAGACATGTACAGGAGGAGGAGGAGGAGTCACAGAAATGTATAGGAGGAGTCACAGACATGTACAGGAGGAGGAGGAGTCACAGACATGTACAGGAGGAGGAGGAGTCACAGACATGTACAGGAGGAGGAGGAGTCACAGACATGTACAGGAGGAGGAGTCACAGACATGTATAGGAGGAGTCACAGACATGTACAGGAGGAGGAGGAGGAGTCACAGACATGTATAGGAGGAGTCACAAACATGTATAGGAGGAGGAGGAGTCACAGACATGTACAGGAGGATGAGGAGTCACAGACATGTATAGGAGGAGTCACAGACATGTATAGTAGGAGTCACAGACATGTATAGGAGGAGTCACAGACATGTATAGTAGGAGTCACAGACATGTATAGGAGGAGGAGGAGTCACAGACATGTACAGGAGGAGTCACAGACATGTATAGGAGGAGGAGGAGGAGTCACAGTCATGTATAGGAGGAGTCACAGACATGTATAGTAGGAGTCACAGACATGTATAGGAGGAGTCACAGACATGTATAGGAGGAGTCACAGACATGTATAGGAGGAGTCACAGACATGCATAGGAGGAGGAGGAGTCACAGACATGTATAGGAGGAGTCACAGACATGTATAGTAGGAGTCACAGACATGCATAGGAGGAGGAGGAGTCACAGACATGTATAGGAGGAGGAGTCACAGACATGTATAGTAGGAGTCACAGACATGCATAGGAGGAGGAGGAGTCACAGACATGTATAGGAGGAGGAGGAGTCACATGTATAGGAGGAGGAGCAGATGGTAATATCAAAGGGTCAGCGTGGGAGGAGCAACATGCAGAGCACTCCGTCCTGTCCTTACCTTATGACCTGTCCCCAAAGTACTTTAGGACCGGTACGGGTTTAGGAAGCTTTACCCCCCAGTCACAATGCAGATCTACAACCTGAAAAAGGTTCACACGGATAGAAATATAAAGACAACTAAGAATATCAAATCCCCGTTACAGTAGTGCTGCATGTCTTTGTGTTTGCAGCAACACGGGCCTGTTCCGACCGGGCTTCACATGGGCCGTGTGACCGGGGATCGGGTCACGAGCTTTATGTAGAGGTTGTGACTGCACCCAAGACGCATTGAGACCCGATCCCTTGGACCACATTCGGAGGTGGTCTGGGCCGCATGTGGCCGCGTGTCCTGGGCCACATTGTAGGGGCCCGGGGTCTCACTGCGCCGTGAGACCAGCAGACGAGTAGAGCCCCTGTGCACCACTGGATCGGTACAACTGCTTCCTGTTCTTCCAGGTGCAGATGTGTCCCGAAACCATAAGCTGGTGTTTAGCTTTGATAAAACGCAGCAGGATCCTCCAACGTGGAGGAGATCACCACAGGCTGCTGTACGCCTTGTGTTTATTACCATGTGCATGTAGAGCGGAGAGGGGAGGTCCGGTCCCTGATGCCAGGTGTGAACCCTGATGGACTGAGAGCGGCCCCCTTGTGGCCGGGTCCCCCAAAGCGCATGCTGTAATGGTGCCTGGGAACAGGGCCACAGACAGTTGTAGCGTGGTGCTGAAGGACTGCAGTCACTCAGGACTCAGGACTCATTATCCCCATGTGGTTTTCATGCCAGACTGTGTTCCATTCAATGCTGCGTTTCACAGGAAGTGAATGAGACTTCGTTGAAGAGGCTGAACGGCTACCTGGACCACCTGCAGAAGCCCGGCTCCCGCTCACTTCAGCCAATGAAGCTCACTTTTTATGTCCGGGACACAAAGGACAGCAGCGAGGTGCAGCCGGACCTCCTCGCCCCGGGTACAGTTCCCCTTCACGTTGTTCCTAACCCTCCCTCGTTCCTCCCCTCCTCTAAACAGCTCCTCTGTGGTGGTTCACAGGGTTCCGCTCGGTGAGCTTCACCCTGCACACAAACGACGTCTTGAGCACGGTGACCAGCGTGTTGCGGTCCTGCAGGCTGCCCCTGGACCACATGAAGGGGCCGAAGGCCAGTGCAGACCCCCCAAAGAGTCCCCCCGGGGCGGGGCTGCCCTTCTACAGACCCATCAAGTGGGACAAGAGCTACTACACCTTCACTGGGTTCAGAGACCCCGAGGAGGAGCTGCAGCAGACCAGGAGGGTGGAGCCTGCTCTCGTGTGAGTATCACATGCCGTACATGACATAGATCTACATATAGATCAAAGCATTGTGACTCAGCAGCTTCATCAGGTGCTGTTCCACAGAGCTGTAGGCTAAGCTAGGCTAACTGAGATCCATCTGCTTAGTGTAGATCTCTTCCTTTTAAATATGCTGTGTGGCTGTTCAGAGCTATTGATTGATAATGACAGTAAAGAAACCTGAACACCAGCTCGACTATTAGTGCATATGTGAAATTGGCCAACTATTTCCATGTCCAACGGATAGCAGCACCGTTGCTCTCTGACTGGAGTCTGGAGTCTGAGTCCTCCTGATGATTGTTCGTCTAGTAGCTGGTTCTGGTCTCAGAACCGTATCCGTGTCTCGAGTCCGGCGGGTCGTCGCTGGAGGCCGATTCATGGAGAGACGTGTGCCGCTTGGATTGTGCACGCACGAGAAAAGCCATCTGGATGTTTGTCTGGTGCTCTGTGCATGTCAGCGGTATCATCCTTTGGCCTCACATCTTTAGTCGGTCCCAGTTTGTTGAGTTTCTCCAAGTTGTTCTGCCAAATCTGAAAAACAGTGGCGCTCCTCTTGTTGCTGTCAGGAAGGTGGCATCCTTTTTCTAGTGCTCATGTGTGTCTGTGTCTCAGGACCCCACAGCGTAGTCTGTACCGACACGAGTGAATCTTTACTGCTGGGTTTGTAGCTACTGAGCCCGTATGGGCCGTGAGGACCCTCGTTGGGGGTCATTCTATGTGGGTTTGTCACCAATAAATATATTGACTTTATAGAATCCCCAGAATGATTTAATTCTTTTCTTTGTCAGCTTGTGGCTGAGAAACAACGAGCCCAAGGCCACGAGGAAGCACAACGCAAGTCTCCCTCGGAGGGACGAGCTGAACCGACTGAAGAAGGAACTGTGTCTCACCTTTGACCTGTCGGACATCCGGTAGGCTCCCCGGTCTGCCCTCATGCTGACTAATGTCTGGGCCCAACATGTCTGGGCCCAACATGCTGGGGCCAACATGCTGGGGCCAACATGCTGGGGCCAACATGTCTGGGCCCAACATGTCTGGGGCCAACATGTTGGGGCCAACATGTCTGGGCCCAACATGTCTGGGCCCAACATGTCTGGGCCCAACATGTCTGGGCCCAACATGTCTGGGGCCAACATGGCCAACATGCTGGGGCCAACATGTCTGGGGCCAACAAATGTATCTACTCAAGACATTGGGTCCATAATAAGCACTTCTGTCTGCTCAGTGTGGATTAGCTTGTTCCTGTGCTTAGTGATGGGATAATGATGGTTGCTATGGGGACTGGGGCTGTAAGAATCACTGTGCATGCCCCTGATGACGGCGTGCGTTGTGTGGTGCAGGTGGCAGCGCAGCTGGGGGGTGGCCCACAGGTGCTGCCAGCTCCAGAGTCTGAGCCGACTGTCCCAGCAGAACCCCGAGGCCCTGATCAACCTGCAGGGTAGGCCGTCTGGTGGCGATGAGCACCCTTAGGTTTGATCCATGTTGAGACACGATGACCCGCTAGTTTTATGGCATTTTTCTTCTCTCCACACCGAATGTTTACCTGCATTCAGCCAAAGCCTGACCCCGAAGCCAACAGAGGTCAATGCTACTTGGACTACAATCGTATCAAATGTGTAGAATTGGTGATCTCACCTTTAATCCCCCCTCCCCTCAGGACACACTGTTGTGTTTGCTGACCAGTCGGGGATGAACGCCTCTGGACACATCATGCTAGGAACCATGGACGTCCATCATCAGTGGACCAAAGTAAAGACGCCATGTTGGTGTTGGTGCTCTCTGTGTTTCCTCTGCTGTGTGTCTGACCTCCTGACCTCCTGCTGTGTGTCTGACCTCCTGACCTCCTGCTGTGTGTCTGACCTCCTGACCTCCTGTTGTGTCTCCAGCTGTTGGAGCAGCTTCCCGGGTACCGCAGCCTGCAGCAGCAGACGGACTGGCTAAAGGAGCGGATCAGCCTCCTGCTGGGGGGCACTCAGGTGGTCCACGTGGAGAGGCTGAGACCAGTCCAGTCCATTGCCGAGCACTACGGCACCCTCAGCAACTTCCACAAGAGCCTGATGTCCCGGCGGCTCCGCCTGCACCCCAGGAGCCTGCAGGGCCTCACCATGCTGTTGGAGAAGTACGCTCACACGGCCTGGCCTCCAACACACTGCTGCTGGGGCAATGAGGGGCAATGAGGGGCAATGAGGGGCAATGAGGGGCAATATACATTTTGGTGAGAAACTTTGCTGTTTTCACAGCAACATAAATAGATATTAGAGAGGTAATAAAATGATCCTAACACTTTTAATTAAACACATATTTGAATAAAGATACAATCATTTATGTCCTAATCTTTTGGAATCGTGTTATGCAAATAGCCGCTATAGATGACAGATGAGAAAGAGGAGAACATTTAGAATGGGGACGAGCATTGGATAGGTGTTGTGTAGTTCTCTATGAATATGTATTTGTCCCTACAAAGTAAACCAAATGACATTTTAATCATTTTTCCTGGCGGTGGGGAAAGAGTCAGGAGTTCCTGTTGTGATCGCTGCCTCTTTACCTTGTGTGTGTCACAGCGACCGCTCCAACCCCAGCCTTCACCAGATGGGGCACTTCATCATCCCCACCAGCGCTGACCCTCCCAAGCTGCAGGTCTTCCTCCAGAGCCACGCCCCCGAGGCCCGGCAGCGCACCCAGCGCAAAGACCAGTAAGACTAATGAAGGAGGAGGAGCTCGGCCCGGTTAGCCTGCGTTTAGCACCGTTATGGGAATGTACTCGGACCGGCCATATGCACGCTCGGGAATCAAAAGGAAAAATAGTCCTTTGACTCAGGAAATAATGCACGACAGCGTTACAGTCATACACATGTTCTGTGACTCTGACACATGTTCTGTGACTCTGACACATGATCTGTGACTCTGACACATGTTCTGTGACTCTGAGACTGAACTCCAAGACATGAAAATATGGTCTAATTGCTGCTGCTCATCCGTTTAGTTTGTTCTGTAATACACCTCCTCTTAATGCTGTCTGCCCCCCCCCCCCCAGGCTGCAGGCAGAGGAGGAGGCTGTGGTGCAGCTGTGTCTCCAGACTCTGTCTCTGAGGAGTCTGTCCAAGGAGCCCAGCGTGAGCTCCATCCAGATGATCATGTGCTGCAGGAGGCTGGTGGAGCAGCGGCCCCCCCTCCTGCAGGGCCTCCACCTCTGTGTTTCTCACTTCTACTCCGTCATGCAGGACGGGGACCTGTGTGTCCCCTGGGACTGGAAGAGCTGAGCTGGGGGGACACGGTCCGCCACGTGTCCCGAAAGACAATATTAGCAATTTAATGTTGTTCAGACAACGTTTACCAGGATGCTTTTTAGATGTCACATGGTCGCCACAGATTTCATATCTCTTCCTTCCAAAAGAAACAAACACGTTTCGACTGAAGCTTTTTTTAAAACCAGGTTTGAGGCCTTAACATGCACGGTTTGACAAAGTGAGTATGTTTCTGTTGTGTGGAGTTACTAACGGAGCAATAAATAATGGTTCTGTTCCAAACCACCAACACAGTGGGTTGTTTTTATCTTCAATGTATTGAAACAATGAATAGTAAGATGGCAGTCAGTCCTGAGAGACGTTCACGGTATAGTGCTCAACGTATTTGTGAGGAATGAAAGACAAACCCACCTGACGTCACCTAACGAAAGTAGACCTTGGAGGGGTAGAGGCCCCGATGCCCGGTAGGAATCAACATGGCCACTGTTGTATCAAATGCTGATTTGAATCTTAAAAACTGTATTTATATACACGTGAATATAACTAATTGATGTGATCGTAAAACAGAACCGCGGGAAGACTCGTTGCTATGCCGACCATCCTGTGAAAGAAAGATTGTTCCTCTCGTCAGACTTGACTGTTTGTGACATCCATTAAATATGAGAGAACGGGTATCACCTTACTCCTCACCACAGCTGAGTCCGACTGCCGCTCCCCAATAAACCAGCAGATTATGCTTATAAAGCACGTACATTTGTTTTATCGCTGCTATACAAATAGTTATTATAAGAGGCTTGGCACTTAGATCCTGTACATCATTTAGGTCACAGTGAGTCCACAGCCTGACTAGCAAAAACAATAGGAGTCACATGGCATACAGTAAATAAAATTTATTTTCATTGTTCAGACAACACACGGATTCCTCATTCAAATGGAAATAAACAGTCAGCTGGTCTCAGTCCACGGCTCCGCTGCAGCTCCTCTCCTCCAGCGGCCCACCAGCACTTCACACGGCTCCTGATGCTGAAGGGAAGCAGCTTTATAAATACCAAGGCTCGTCGGGGGGGTGGTGAGTGTGTTGTGGGGGGAGACGGGGGGGGAGACAGGGGGATGGTGGGGGGTCAGAGGTGGCTCATTTGCGCTGGACTTGTGTGAAGGAAGGGGGCAGCTGGATGGGCTGGACGGACTGGAAGGGCTGGACGGGTTTCTTGCGGGCCTCTGGGGAGACCCTCTGGACCGCCGTGGGCAGCAGCTGGTTCCGCTTGATGATCTGCAGGGCCAGCTGGGTGTTGCCTGAGGACGCACGACACAGATCGGGGTGGGTGGGGGGGGGGTTATCTCCCAATCTCCACTCACAGAATAAACACGAGGAAATACAGGTAATCAACCACATCATGAGCAGTATCATTATCAATAATCATCATGAGACTTTTCTTCAAAGTTGTCCAAGAACTTTACAAGGTGAGGGTTCAGATTAAAAGGCCATCGCAGTCAAAGAATAAGGAAACAACTTCCTGTCCTTAACAGTCCAGAAAATGTGTTTATGCTCCATATGCAGCTGCAATATGTTTTTATTTTTTATTAACTTTGAATATTTGTCTTTGTAATTACTACAATATCTGAAAGAGCGTTTAGACGGCATTCATTGGAGCTGTTGGTCCGACAGGACGACGCTGGTCTCATGGTGGTTGTCGTCCTCAGATTCTTTAAGAGTAAAGGATCTGAGGACGGAGAGTCAGAGACGCGTTTACACTCAATCCAAGATTTGAAATGCTGCAAAACCAGAACTGTGAAGTGAGGGAGTTTCCATCGACACGTCATTAGAATGAGGAGACGCTTGGCTCTGATCCTCGGGTAAACGGAGGAGCAACGCTTCTGGACAACAAAACACGTCGGCATGACGATATACCCGGCTGTTTGCATGGTTCTCTCCTGTCGGCCATGTTTAGGCTGCATGGAGACAAACACGACGGCGACAGCAGGAACGGCTCATGACATCAAACCACCTCAAGTGAGCGTGAAGCTTCCTGGTAACTGAGGAGGTTTGTTTTCCGTACAGCTGGTCTAACCAGATCCTTCTAAAGGGGGGCGGGACTCTGACCGTTCTGGAGCTCCAGGTAGACTCCCAGCAGGATGGCTTCAGGGGGGATCTCCTTGGTGTTCACCATGGATGCAGCCTGGAGGAGACAACACAAATCACTGCTGAGGAACTCGTCCTCCACTTGAACCACATGTCCTCCCAGAAGGTCCAGGAAGAAGCTTTGATGGAGCTGCTGTCGCCGTGGTTACCTGTTGCAGACACTTGCGGGCCTTCTCGTACTCGCTCCTCAGGCAGTAGGCGCTGCCCAGGTTGAAGAGCATCATCGCCCGGGCCGAGGTCACACTGCTGGGGTAGCACAGGGGGGTCTGCTTCCCTGCTGCGCGCACGCGCACACACACACACACACACACATTGACGTTTTTAGCCAAGGGTAGAGTTCTGACTCTATGGAGGAGGAGTTCTGACTCCACGAGGAGGAGTTCTGACTCTATGGAGGAGGAGTTCTGACACCACGAGGAGGAGTTCTGACACCACAAGGAGGAGTTCTGACTCCACGAGGAGGAGTTCTGACTCTACGAGGAGGAGTTCTGACACCACGAGGAGTTCTGACTCTATGGAGGAGGAGTTCTGACACCACGAGGAGGAGTTCTGACTCTACGAGGAGGAGTTCTGACACCACGAGGAGGAGTTCTGACTCTACGAGGAGGAGTTCTGACACCACGAGGAGGAGTTCTGACTCTACGAGGAGGAGTTCTGACACCACGAGGAGGAGTTCTGACACCACGAGGAGTTCTGACTCTATGGAGGAGGAGTTCTGACTCTACGAGGAGGAGTTCTGACACCACGAGGAGGAGTTCTGACTCTACGAGGAGGAGTTCTGACACCACGAGGAGGAGTTCTGACTCTATGGAGGAGGAGTTCTGACACCACGAGGAGGAGTTCTGACACCACGAGGAGGAGTTCTGACTCTACGAGGAGGAGTTCTGACACCACGAGGAGGAGTTCTGACTCCACGAGGAGTTCAGACTCTACAAGGAGGATTTCTGACTTTGAGGAGGAGTTCTGACTGAGGAGGAGTTCTGACAATGAGGAGGAGTTCTAACTCTACGAGGAGGAGTTCTGACTCCATGAGGAGGAGTTCTAACTCTATGGAGGAGGAGTTCTGACTCTACGAGGAGGAGTTCTGACTCTATGGAGGAGTTCTGACTCTATGGAGGAGGAGTTCTGACTCTACGAGGAGGAGTTCTGACTCTATGGAGGAGGAGTTCTGACTCCACGAGGAGGAGTTCTAACTCTATGGAGGAGGAGTTCTGACTCCACGAGGAGGAGTTCTGACACCACGAGGAGGAGTTCTGACACCACGAGGAGGAGTTCTGACTCTATGAGGAGGAGTTCTGACACCACGAGGAGGAGTTCTGACTCTACGAGGAGGAGTTCTGACCCTATGGAGGAGGAGTTCTGACTCTACGAGGAGGAGTTCTGACTATGGAGGAGGAGTTCTGACTCTACGAGGAGGAGTTCTAACTCTATGGAGGAGGACTGACTATGGAGGAGGAGTTCTGACTCTACGAGGAGGAGTTCTAACTCTATGGAGGAATTCTGACTCCACGAGGAGGAGTTCTAACTCTATGGAGGAGGAGTTCTGACTATGGAGGAGGAGTTCTGACTCCACGAGGAGGAGTTCTAACTATATGGAGGAGAAGTTCTGACTCCACGAGGAGGAGTTCTAACTCTATGGAGGAGGAGTTCTGACTCCACGAGGAGGAGTTCTAACTCTATGGAGGAGGAGTTCTGACTCCACGAGGAGGAGTTCTAACTCTATGGAGGAGAAGTTCTGACTCCACGAGGAGGAGTTCTAACTCTATGGAGGAGGAGTTCTGACTCCACGAGGAGGAGTTCTGACTCTATGGAGGAGGAGTTCTGACTCCACGAGGAGGAGTTCTGACTCTATGGAGGAGGAGTTCTGACTCCACGAGGAGGAGTTCTAACTCCACGAGGAGGAGTTCTAACTCTATGGAGGAGGAGTTCTGACTCCACGAGGAGTTCTGTCCATTATTCATAATTCATTAACATGAATATTAGCACGCCTTCCTGACTCATTATCTAACATTAATGTCCATTATTCATAATTCATTAACATGAATATTAGCACGCCTTCCTGACTCATTATCTAACATTAATGTCCATTATTCATAATTCATTAACATGAATATTAGCACGCCTTCCTGACTCATTATCTAACATTAATGTCCATTATTCCCGCTTCAGTCGCCTGGAGAGAAGAGAAGGCTTCAGGTAAAGAAAGAGGTGGACTCACAGGACTCGACGGACTCGTCTCCTTTGTCAGAGCCTGTGGACAAGAACAAACCAGCATTAAAGGAGAAGGAGGAGGAGGAGGAGGTCCTACGTTCTGGAGAGGAACGTGGAACACAAACAGACCTTGGTCCTGCTCGCTGGTCAGAACCCCCATCGACACGTCGATGACGTTCTCCGGGTTGAGGTGAGCGATGGCCTCAGAGATCCTGTCCAATGAGATGAGGGCTTCAGCAGCATAGAGGTGACCCAGGAACCTGAACACAGAGGAGGAGGAGGAGGAGGACAAACCCGACAGCTGAGTGATTCACAGTGGAGCAGCACACTGCTGAAGACAGAACACAGACCCGGGGTACCAGCAGCTGGGTTGGGGAACCGGACCCAGCACTTACTTGAGGGAGCCCGACACCTTGGTTTGATGGAGCAGCTTCTCAGCGTGGTTCAGAGCCATCAGGTTGTCTCCCAACGCCAACGCCACGTAGGCACTGCACGCCAGGATGGAGCACCTACACATCAAACAGTTAACCGTTACCGCACTGCCCTCTGGGTTCTAGGTTCTACGGGTTCTTTAATGCTCCGTGAGGATGCTGATGTGTGAGAAGAGAAAAAGAGCCTTTACCTGAGGTTTTCCACTTCCTGTTTTCTGAGAGGAGACGATGGAGCAGCAGACAGGAACTTGTCGGCCTCCTGACCTTTCCCACTGCAAGACATCACCACAACACAGTGATGAGCCCCGAGCGAACCCAGAATGGACCACAACACAGTGATGAGCCCCGAGCGAACCCAGAACGGACCACAACACAGTGATGAGCCCCGAGCGAACCCAGAACGGACCACAACACAGTGATGAGCCCCGAGCGAACCCAGAACGGACCACAACACAGTGATGAGCCCTGAGCGAACCCAGAACGGACCACAACACAGTGATGAGCCCTGAGCGAACCCCCACCACAGAACGACGACAGCTCAAGTGACGAGTTCATCAGATGGAACAAAGTTAATATAGCAATATGTTGTTGCTCAACAATAAAACCATTTATGTTACATTTAGCTGTCATGCAGCAACCAAAGAAGCCAAAACATCTGGCTCGCCCCCTAGTGGCTGGCTGTTAGTTTAGGAAGCGCTTGATTCGATTCACATGTCTTTATGGACATCCATTTCATGTAATGGTGGAAAACCAAAATTGTGATCGCAATAAATATTCGATTAGGTAACGAGCCTTAGGAAGTCAGAAAGGTTAAATATATGTATATATATATATATATATATATATAAATTCTCTCCGACCTGCAGGCGTCGCTGTTCTCGCTGCCGCTCTCGGTGCTTCCCGACTGGCTGGAGCTCTTGGAGCCGTTCTCTGTCTTGGTGTCCGGCTGCTGGAGCTCCGGGAGCAGCAGCAGAGCGTTCCTCAGGCAGATGGCTGCAAACTCCATGCTGGCTACTGGGATGGCTGCTGACTGGCCCTCACTGCGCGCACACGCACACACACAAGTCATTTCACTCAGTGGAAACATGGAGAGTTGATGCTTGTTGTCATACACATATTGTATAAAGGATTTTGTCATAAAATAGTATCGCAGGTGTGTTTTTGATTAAAGTAGCAGTTTCCCCTTGCTTCCAGTCTTTATGCTAAGCTAGGCTAATTGACACCCAGCTAGCTTCATAATTAATGCACAGACTTGACAGCTCTCGTTGTATACATTTGTATGTATATGTACAATACAGTAGTTAAAGGTGTCAGCAGCTAACAGGGCGCCCTCTGCTGGAGAGTAAAGGTGGACTCTGACCTGTAGATGGTATTCTGGGTAGACTGGGACGCCAGCACGATCTTACGATGGTAGCCCTGCCCGACAATGGACTGAACGATACCTTTTTTACACGGTAACCCTTTGCTCTCCTGCTCCGAGCCCTGAAACAAGCAGACAGCACGCCATGACTTCCTGTTCAGCTTCATACAGACAGACTGCAACCGCCAATTAAATCATCTGGAAATGCATTTCAAATTAACGTTGCAGTTGCTGCAACTGGTTTTGAAATCATCAGAGGAGAAAAACCGGTTACCCGTTTCTGAATTATTACTGTGGCCAAAGCATTAGGGTTGTTAGATGATCTCACAACGCTAATGAAGGGACACAGCATGTCTCTTTGGTTCTTTGATACGCAACATAACTCACGGTTTAGTTTAGTTTTAATACATTGACAAACAAAATGTAAAAAATATGCTAAATGACAACAAAATAAACTAGTTACTAAATAACCAACTGGGAAAGCAAGCTAAGTGACAGCCGGATGTCCGAGAGAGAAGTCGTACCCCTTTGTTAGCAGAGATGCAGCACTCGGCCAGTCGCAGCCACAGCCGGGGGTTGGAGTGGTACACCTGTACGGCCTCCATCAGACACTCGAAGGCCGCCAGAGGCCGGCCAATGTGCAGCAGCTGAATGCCACAGTTGTACAGCAGCTCGTAGCGCTTGTTGGCTAGTAGAGCACACATGGGGATGCCCGTGAACTTCTTAGCTGCAGAACAAAAAGGCTTCGTTACAGATAACAATCCATTTGAACTGGCTTAGTTCTAAAAGAAGCGCACCCGTTACACGTGAAGGGCAGGATTGGGCTCATCTCTCCATGCAGATAGCTGCTATGCTATTCGTCTGGTTGGGAGATATTGTTGACCCGCCAGATGGTTTGTAACGAGAAGCCGGCATTAGAAACGGTTTGGAAAAGGGCAGGCACCAATAGCATGGCAGGTGATTGGATGAACCATCTGTCAATCAAACTCTTTCTGAAGCCAGTCGGGAGAGGAGTGAAAACATACTAAGTAATACTCTCTGGTTCTGATGGAACTCATGTTAATGGAGCAGCTACGCTAACCTCGTCATCTCAGACATCCTTTGGGATGACGGTCATCAGTTTGGATTCCGTGGTTCCGAAGGTGACCAGATACATAAATACTGAAACATTTTATTCAGCCATATCTTGAAGAGAATTTCCTCCTAAAACCATGTACAAAAACCAATGACCCAACAAGCTCCTGGGCAGAGCCCGATGAGGACTGTGCTGCTTCTCTACGTTCTGATGGCATGTGGATGGGATCGGACGGCTGGGACTCACATTGCCCACTGCTGCCGTCTCCCAGCTGTGCGCAGGTGTGGTCGTTCTCCTGCAGCGCCTTCTTGAAGTAGAAAATGCCCAGGTTGTGTTTCCCCATCGCGAAGTGAATGCAGCCCAAGTTGTTCCAGAACATACACCGAACGCATTCGCCTGAATGGGACAAGTTGGAGAAACGAACACAGATTTGAGAAAAATCATGAAATGTGACGGCCACGGACGGTTGGCAACGTTTAGCCAATAAGAGTCAACCAAAACCAGATCATCAGAGAAAGCCATCAATCTGGAGAGGAACAGGGTCGTCACCTGTCTTGATGGGTCCGGGGTGCTCTGCGATGTTGGAGCTGTTCAGCAGCTTCACCGCTTTACGGTAGTTTCCTCTCAGGTACTCAAAATTGCTCTTGAGGAAGAGCGAGGGCGCGGACTAGTGGAGGAGACAGGAAACACGGGTCAGAGACACACTTCTACTAACCATCCTCAAAAACAGCCGGGCCTCCAGTCGGGGTATCGCTGAGAGATGTGGAGGTCAGAGGAGGTTCACCGTCTCTGAGGCAGAACGCTGCTGCTCCTCAACTCTCACTCTGCTACTCTTTAAATCTGTGCAGTCAATAGCAAAACCAAAGGTTTGTTCCATGTGAATGCAGCCGGCAGCCGGTGGCCACTAAGGGGGGAGGGAGTGTGTCTAATCATGTGGATCGATGTATGGAACAAAATGTTCAAAATGTAACAAATATCAACAACATTCTGCTGACTCAAAGCGGTCCGTTGGACGCTTCTGAGAGGCTTCTTCTGAGAGGCTGCTTCTGAGAGGCTTCTTCTGAGAGGCTGCTTCTGAGAGGCTGCTTCTGAGAGGCTGCTTCTGAGAGGCTGCTTCTGAGAGGCTGCTTCTGAGAGGCTTCTTCTGAGAGGCTTCTTCTGAGAGGCTTCTGAGAGGAGGCTTCTGAGAGGCTTCTTCTGAGAGGCTTCTGAGAGGAGGCTTCTTCTGAGAGGCTGCTTCTGAGAGGCTGCTTCTGAGAGGCTGCTTCTGAGAGGCTGCTTCTGAGAGGCTTCTTCTGAGAGGCTTCTTCTGAGAGGCTTCTTCTGAGAGGCTTCTGAGAGGAGGCTTCTGAGAGGCTTCTTCTGAGAGGCTTCTGAGAGGAGGCTTCTTCTGAGAGGCTTCTGAGAGGAGGCTTCTTCTGAGAGGCTTCTTCTGAGAGGAGGCTTCTGAGAGGCTTCTTCTGAGAGGCTTCTGAGAGGAGGCTTCTTCTGAGAGGCTTCTTCTGAGAGGAGGCTTCTGAGAGGCTTCTTCTGAGAGGCTTCTTCTGAGAGGAGGCTTCTTCTGAGAGGAGGCTTCTTCTGAGAGGAGGCTTCTTCTGAGAGGAGGCTTCTTCTGAGAGGAGGCTTCTTCTGAGAGGAGGCTTCTTCTGAGAGGCTTCTTCTGAGAGGCTTCTTCTGAGAGGCTTCTAGAGGCTTCTTCTGAGAGGCTTCTGAGAGGCTTCTTCTGAGAGGCTTCTGAGAGGCTTCTTCTGAGAGGCTTCTGAGAGGCTTCTTCTGAGAGGCTTCTGAGAGGCTTCTTCTGAGAGGCTTCTGAGAGGCTTCTGAGAGGCTTCTTCTGAGAGGCTTCTGAGAGGCTGCTTCTGAGAGGCTTCTTCTGAGAGGCTGCTTCTGAGAGGCTGCTTCTGAGAGGCTTCTTCTGAGAGGCTGCTTCTGAGAGGCTTCTGAGAGGCTTCTGAGAGGCTTCTTCTGAGAGGCTTCTTCTGAGAGGCTTCTTCTGAGAGGCTTCTGAGAGGCTTCTTCTGAGAGGCTTCTTCTGAGAGGCTTCTGAGAGGCTTCTTCTGAGAGGCTTCTTCTGAGAGGCTTCTTCTGAGAGGCTGCTTCTGAGAGGCTGCTTCTGAGAGGCTGCTTCTGAGAGGCTTCTGAGAGGCTTCTTCTGAGAGGCTTCTGAGAGGCTTCTGAGAGGCTTCTGAGAGGCTTCTTCTGAGAGGCTGCTTCTGAGAGGCTGCTTCTGAGAGGCTGCTTCTGAGAGGCTTCTGAGAGGCTTCTTCTGAGAGGCTGCTTCTGAGAGGCTGCTTCTGAGAGGCTGCTTCTGAGAGGCTGCTTCTGAGAGGCTTTTGAGAGGCTGCGGCGTGTCTGCTGGAATCTCTACATAACTGTGTGTGTGTGTGTCTTTGTGTGTGTGTGTGTGTGAGGAGGAGGAAACACCCACACAGAGAGCAGAGGACAGAAGCAGCACGCCCAGAAATGACCCCTAAACATAGCAGCATATCGTTTGGGAAAAACCGGATTTCTAGAAATTGCATCCACATTCTTTTGCGAATTCCACGACGTTTCGCATTTTACAGTTGAGTTGCCCTCCGCCCTCCACCCTCCACCCCCTCACTCCTCCACCCCCTCACCCCCGTTGGAACACAGACTCACGTTCCCCGCTGTGTTCATCACAGACTTGATCTCCCTCTTGCAGGCCTTGGAGGACTTCATCTGGATGTAGGCTCTCACTTTGTACTGTGGAGGAGAGCAGAGGTCAGACAGAGACTCGGAGGAGGTTTCCATCAGAGACTCGGAGGAGGTTTCTATCTGGGAGCTCTTGCCTGGTGCATCTTTGACTTGGCTGCCTCGATCATGGCCGTGAACTCCGCCCTCTGGTTCGCGCCGTCTTTGTGTGAACTGTTGCTCTGGAATCAAGCACAGCACTCAACCGGTCACATGGGCTGGACTGGATCTCAGACACAATGACATCACCCAACAGAACTCCTCCCAGGTGGAGCACAGCTCCGATAGTTACTGTTTACTGGATAACTGTTTTTAAGTGTGGTCTGACAACAGCTGTCTTGTAAAGGCAGGTTTTGTAAACATGCTAAAATAAGCGATGAGACTTTTTTTAATATCTCAACCAGAGTTGGTGAATGTTGGAAGTGAACACGAACAAAGAGCATCGTGATGAGTTTGAATGAATCTACAAGGTAAAATCACTTTGAGGAGAGCCTATTCATTGTAGGTATTGTAAGTTAATAAATCATAATAATTAATTTAATTTCGAATACATTCACTTTCACAGTGAGGAGATAAACCGCCGTGACTACTGGAGTCATTTGTCCCGGGATTCAAACAGATTGGAACCTTTCCCACTAAAAACTAAATCCAGATGTTGGTGGCTTTCTTTATTGAATCAAAATGAACAGTTATGAACAGTAATGCTCTTTTCATAGCGTACCTCTCCCTTGCCGTTCTTGCTGCTGCCTTGCACGGAGAGTTTGTCCAGCACGGCCAGCAGGTGGAGGGCCTTCTCGGGCTGGAAGGTGAGCAGGTACAGGTCCACCAGCAGGAAGCATACGGCCTGAGCAAACTTCTCTTCTGGGACAAAGAACACAATGACTCGGGGCCGAGTCACCCCCACAGGCTAGACCCTCACCCCCACAAGCTAGACCCTCACCCTCACCCCCTCACCCTCAGACTAGACCCTCACACCCACAGGCTAGACCCTCACCCCCACAGGCTAGACCCTCACCCCCCCAGGCTAGACCCTCACACCCACAGCCTAGACCCTCACACCCACAGGCTAGACCCTCACCCCCCCAGACTAGACCCTCACAGGCTAGACCCTCACAGGCTAGACCCTCACCCCCACAGGCTAGACCCTCACACCCACAGGCTAGACCCTCACACCCACAGGCTAGACCCTCACCCCCACAGGCTAGACCCTCACACCCACAGGCTAGACCCTCACACCCACAGGCTAGACCCTCACCCCCACAGGCTAGACCCTCACACCCACAGGCTAGACCCTCACCCCCACAGGCTAGACCCTCACCCCCATAGGCTAGACCCTCACACCCACAGGCTAGACCCTCACACCCATAGGCTGGACCCCTCCCCCCCCGTGGGGTTGGTAAATCAGGATTGCATTTCCCATAACCCCATTACTTTACACGTTTAGGCAACAATTCCATGGAGTCCTATGTTTATCAGGTTATGAGAACTTCTGCTTGCACATCCATGTTATGATTTCCATTATTCAGCTTCCAAACGTATCGACGAGTCACGTGAGCGGGCAAGTCCACTTTGAGTCAAAGTGTACGACCTCACATTACTTTTGTCCATGTCATATATGACGTGAAAACAGTTTAACTTTGTTTTAAAAGCTAAATATAATTTTTTTATATTTCCTGAAATATTGATTGTTTATGCCCGTTAGGGCCCAAAAAAATTCTACTTGGCATCCCAAGACAATTAAAGAATTCACTTCTAACGTTTTCAAAGAGCTGTGACTGCCTACATAAATATCTCAGTAAATGGTTTAAAATGCAAATGACAGCAGCGTGAAGCTCCACAACGTACCAAACGGCTCCAGGAACTGGTAGAGCCTCTCCCCGATGGCGATGGCCTCGGAGTACTGCCTCATGTGGTAGTGGATCACGGCCTGGTTATAGTACAGCAGGCTGTTCTCAACGTCGTCCAAGCCGTCGATGTCCTCTGCCGACGTGTGGACCTGGGGACAAGAAGAAGGACGTCTGATGTCTGGAGCGCCAGTCAGCGTGGACGCCTCACGAGAGGAGTGTGAGCAGTTACCTGGTTCTTCATCGCCATCAGGGTCTGCTTCAGAGTCCCCGTGGTGGTCTGGCTGCTCTTGTAGAACTCCACGACGGCTTTGTTCATGGCGATCTTGTAGTCCTCTTTGTTGAGCTCCTGCAGGGCGTCCAGCTGCTTCAGAGACTCCTCGTGCTTCCCGGTCTGTGAGGGACACAGAGGACATGGATCAGATGAGTGCTCCTGGTGGTGTCAGTGAAGGCAGCACGGCCCTTTACGGGAGGAAACTACTGCCTTGTTCATCCTCAAATAAATGAGTTGATCCGAGTCCTCGGACACAATAAAAGTGTGATGAGCGTCTTTATCTTCTTGAGCTCTTTCAAAGGAGAAGTTTGGTGTTGTTCTATGTTTTTATCACCGTGACAACAATGTGTCAATGTGTCAACAATGTGTCTCTACTCTGATTTCTCTTCCCGTCTGTGGCTCTCACCTCCAAGCTTCCTACACTCTGTCCACATACAGTTTCACTTCTAAAGAGGTTCAGTGGCTCCAGCAGACGGGAGGACACAGGCCGTCTGCTGCGACTGCTTTGGTGGAGAAATACGCCTTTGCTGATCTAGAGGTTTTGGGCAGCAGGGATTCAATTTTGTTCTGTCATCAATTTCCTCACAGAATTAACATGATTTAGTGACAGCTGATTACGGACACATTCCTTTTTAGGCGGCCGAGTGTTCAGTGCTGGAAAACTCTTGAGTTGGTGTGTGAGGACACGTGAACTCAGCCTTCAGAGGTAGAGTCAGAGAGAGGAGGGACCAAATCCTCTTCCACACCACACAGGACAGGAAACAAGACAGGACACAAGACACAGGAAACAAGACAGGACACAAGACACAGGACACAATACAGGACAAGACACAAGACACAAGACAGGACACAATACAGGACACAGGACACAAGACACAAGACAGGACACAAGACACAGGACACAAGACACAGGACACAGGACACAGGACACAAGACAGGACACAAGACACAGGACACAATACAGGACACAGGACACAGGACACAAGACACAAGACAGGACACAAGACACAGGACACAAGACACAGGACACAAGACACAAGACACAAGACACAGGACGCACAACACAAGACAGGACACAGGACACAAGACAGGACAGGACAGGACAGGACACAGGACAGGACACAGGACACAAGACAGGACACAAGACACAGGACAGGACACAGGACAGGACACAGGACACAGGACAGGACACAGGACACAAGGCAGGACACAGGACAGGACAGGACACAGGACAGGACACAGGACACAAGACAGGACACAGGACACAGGACACAAGACACAGGACACAATACAGGACACAGGACACAAGACACAAGACAGGACACAAGACACAGGACACAAGACACAGGACACAAGACACAAGACACAGGACGCACAACACAAGACAGGACACAGGACACAAGACAGGACAGGACAGGACAGGACACAGGACAGGACACAGGACACAAGACAGGACACAAGACACAGGACAGGACACAGGACAGGACACAGGACACAAGACAGGACACAAGACACAGGACAGGACACAGGACAGGACACAGGACACAGGACAGGACACAGGACACAAGGCAGGACACAGGACAGGACAGGACACAGGACAGGACACAGGACACAGGACACAAGACTGGACGCAAGACACAGGACACAAGGCAGGACAGGACACAGGACAGGACACAGGACACAAGGCAGGACACAGGACAGGACAGGACACAGGACACAGGTGAGGACGTTAGACACAGGACACAGGACAGGACACAGGACACAGGACACAGGGTAGGACACAGGACAAGACACAGGACAGGACACAGGACAGGACAGGACACGGACAGGACACAGGACACAGGTCAGGACACAGGACACAGGGTAGGACACAGGACAGGACAGGACACAGGACAGGTGTGAGGACAGGACACAGGACAGAACACAGGTCAGGACAGGACACAGGACAGGCAGGACACAGGACACAGGGTAGGACACAGGACACAGGGTAGGACACAGGACACAGGTAGGACACAGGACACAGGCGGACACAGGACAGGACAGGACACAGGACAGGACACAGGACACAAAGCAGGACACAGGACAGGACAGGACACAGGTCACAGGACAAGACGCAAGACACAGGACACAGGACAGGACACAGGACACAGGACACAGGGTAGGACACAGGACACAGGTGTGGGTTAGGACACAGGACAGGCAGGACACAGGACAGGACACAGGACACAGGACAGGACACAGGACACAGGGTAGGACACAGGACACAGGTGTGGGTTAGGACACAGGACAGAACACAGGACAGGACAGGACACAGGACAGGTTAGGACACAGGACACAGGTGAGGGTAGGACACAGGACACAAGGTAGGACACAGGACACAGGGTGGGTTAGGACAGGCAGGACACAGGACAGGACTAGGACAGGACACAGGACAGCAGGTTAGGACACAGAGGACACAAAGCAGGACACAGGACAGGACACAGGACAGGACAGGACACAGGACAGGACACAGGACAGGCAGGACAGGACACAGGACACAAGGCAGGACATAGGACAGGACACAGGACACAGGACAGGACACAGGACAGAACACAAGACACAGGACACAGTCATCTGATCAACCTCAGCCCAAACCCCTCGTTAGGATCAGCTCAATGTTCCTCATCATGACTCAGAGGAGCATTGAGCTTGTTTCCCAGGGGGACATCATCATCATGTTTAAATGGAGACCCCTGCTTATCGCTCAACTGTCTTCCTGCCACGCTGCATCTCCAGCATCTGAGGTCAGAATAAAGAGTTGACTCGTTTGGACTTTCTTTCTGACAATGTTGGAACAGAAGGAGGCGGTTTACCGAAAACGCTTCATAAGCGCTGGCGGCGATTTCCTTCTCTTGATCCGTCGCTCCGGGGGAGGAGGAGTTGTCGTGCTTGGCCTCGTTTTGCTCTGATCAACATGGAAACAAGAGAAACAAAGCGTCAAACATACTACACATCAACATGTGACTGAGTGGAGCAGCGCCACCAGCCTGTAGCGAGCAGAGCTGCGGTCAAGTGACTGAGCTTTCTAAAACGGGTCACTTTGCCCCCACAACCGCCCGATGTTTCGGTGGCATGGATTCAACCAGGAGCTGCAGACGTTCCTCAGAATCTAATGCAGGTCGGCGTGACAGCGTCACACATTCCTGCTGAGCGCCTCTCGCGCCAGCATACCCAAAGGTGCTCTGGTGGACTGAGGTCTGGTGGTAGGGCACTCTCGCCTGATTCCACCCGGCCGTCTGCACCTCGCAGCAGAGATCAAGACGTGTGAGACCATCTGGTCCAGTTCAGGTGAGCCTGTTAGTACCGAAGCCCTTTACAGATCTGCTGCTCACCGGTTCTGTTCCTCACTGTTCCACACAACCACACAAGCACGAGACCACACAGATCTGCTACTCGCGACCACACAACCGACCACCAGACCACATAACCACACACGCGACCACGAGACCACACAGGCGACCACACAGGCGTCCGCGAGACCACACAGGCGACCACACAGGCGTCCGCGAGACCACACAGGCGACCACACAGGCGTCCACACAGGCGTCCGCGAGACCACACAGGCGACCACACAGGCGTCCACACAGGCGTCCGCGAGACCACACAGGCGACCACTCAGGCGTCCGCGAGACCACACAGGCGTCCACGAGACCACACAGGCGTCCACGAGACCACACAGGCAACCACACAAGCGTCCACGAGACCACACAGATCTGCTGCTCACCGGTTCTGTTCCTCGCGACCACACAACCGACCACCCGACCACATAACCACAAAAGCAACCACACAAGCGTCCATGCGACCACACAGGCGTCCACACAGGCATCCACGAGACCACACAGGCAACCACAGAGGCAACCAGAAGACCACACAGGTGACCTCGCGACCACACAGGCGACCACGAGACCACACAGGCGACCACGAGACCACACAGGCGACCACGAGACCACACAGGCGTCCACGCGTCCACACAACCACGAGACCACACAGATCTACTGCTCACCGGTTCTGTTCCTCACAACCACACACGCGACCACATAACCACAAAAGCAGCCACACAAGCGACCACGAGACCACACAACCACATAACACCACAGGCGTCCACACAGGCATCCACGAGACCACACAGGCAACCACACAGGCAACCAGAAGACCACACTGGTGACCTCGCGACCACACAGGCGTCCACGCGTCCACACACGCGTCCACACACGCGTCCACACACGCGTCCACACATGCGTCCACACACAGATCTGATGCTCACCGGTTCTGTTCCTCACAACCACACACGCGACCACACAACACACGCAACCACACAACCCCACAAGCGACCACGAGTCCACACAAGCGACCACGAGTCCACACACCCGTCCATGCGACCACACGCGACCACACAGGCGTCCACGAGACCACACAGGCAACCACACAGGCGACCACGAGACCACACGACCACACAGGCGACCACACAGGCGTCCACGAGACCACACAGGCGACCACGAGACCACACAGGCAACCACGAGACCACACAGGAAACCACGAGACCACGAGACCACGAGACCACACAGGCGTCCACGAGACCACACAGGCGACCACACAGGCGACCACACAGGCAACCACGAGACCACACAGGCAACCACGAGACCACACAGGCGACCACGAGACCACACAGGCGACCACACAGGCGACCACACAGGCGACCACACAGGCGACCACACAGGCGACCACGAGACCACACAGGCAACCACACAGGCGACCACGAGACCACACGACCACACAGGCGACCACACAGGCGTCCACGAGACCACACAGGCGACCACGAGACCACGAGACCACACAGGCGACCACACAGACGTCCACGAGACCACACAGGCGACCACACAGGCGACCACGAGACCACACAGGCGACCACGAGACCACACAGGCGACCACACAGGCGACCACACAGGCGACCACGAGACCACACAGGCGACCACACAGGCGTCCACGAGACCACACAGGCGACCACACAGGCAACCACGAGACCACACAGGCAACCACGAGACCACACAGGCGACCACACAGGCGTCCACGAGACCACACAGGCGACCACACAGGCGACCACACAGGCGACCACACAGGCGACCACACAGGCGACCACACAGGCGACCACGAGACCACACAGATCTGCTGCTCACCGGTTCTGTTCCTCACAACCACACACGCGACCACACAACCGACCACCCGACCACACAACACAAGCGACCACATAACCACAAACGCTACCACACAAGCGACCACGAGACCACACAACCACATAACCCCACAAGCGTCCATTCGACCACACAGGCAACCAGAAGACCGTCCACGCGTCCACACAGGCGTCCAAGCGTCCACACAGGCAACCACACAGGCGACCACACAGGCGACCACACAGGTAACCACGAGACCACACAGGCAACAATGAGACCACACAGGCAACCACACAGGCGACCACACAGGCGTCCACGCGTCCACACGACCACACAACCACACAGATCTGCTGCTCACCGGTTCTGTTCCTCTCAACCACACACGCGACCACACAACACACGCAACCACATAACCCCACAACCACACAAGCGACCACACGAGACCACACAGGCAACCACACAGGCAACCACGAGACCACACGACCACACAGGCGACCACGAGACCACGCAGGCGACCACGAGACCACGCAGGCGACCACGAGACCACGCAGGCGACCACGAGACCACGCAGGCGACCACGAGACCACGCAGGCGTCCACGAGACCACGCAGGCGACCACGAGACCACACAGGCGACCACGAGAACACACAGGCGACCACGAGACCACACAGGCAACCACACAACCACGAGACCACACAGGCGTCCACACGAACACATAACCACGAGACCACACAGATCTGCTGCTCACCGGCTCTGTTCCTCACAACCACACACGCGACCACACAACCGACCACACAACACAAGCGACCACATAACCACAAAAGCAACCACGAGACCACACAACCGTCCATGCGACCACGAGTCCACACACGCGTCGACATGACCACGAGACCACACAAGCGTCCATGCGACCACACAGGCAACCATGAGACCACACAAGCGTCCATGCAACCACGAGACCACACAAGCGTCCGTGCGACCACACAACCACACAGGTAACCACACAGGCGTCCACACAGATCTGCTGCTCACCGGTTCTGTTCCTCACAACCACAAAAGCAACCACACAACACACGCACCCACATGACCCCACAACCACACGCGACCACGAGACCACACAGGCGTCCACGAGACCACACAGGCGTCCACGAGACCACACAGGCGTCCACGAGACCACACAGGCAACCACGAGACCACACAACCACACAGGCAACCACGCGACCACACAAGCGTCCACACAACCACACAGGCAACCACGAGACCACACAGGCAACCACACAGGCAACCACGCAACCACACAGGCGACCACACAGGCAACCACAAAGGCAACCACACAGGCAACCAAACAGGCAACCACACAGGCAACCACGAGACCACACAGGCAACCACGAGACCACACAAGCGTCCACACAACCACGAGACCACACAAGCGTCCACACAACCACGAGACCACACAGGCAACCACGAGACCACACAAGCGTCCACGTGTCCACACGACCACGAGACCACACAAGCGTCCACACAACCACACAGGCGACCACACAACCACACAGGCAACCACACAACCACACAGGCACCCACGAGACCACACAACCACACAGGCGACCACACAGGCAACCACGAGACCACACAGGCAACCACGAGACCACACAACCACACAAGCGTCCATGCGACCACACAACCACAGGCAACCACGAGACCACACAACCACGAGACCACGAGACCACGCAGGCAACCACGAGACCACGCAGGCAACCACGAGACCACGCAGGCGTCCACGAGACCACACAAGCGTCCATGCGACCACACAACCACGAGACCACACAGGCAACCACGAGACCACACAGGCGACCACACAGGCAACCGCGAGACCACACAGGTGTCCACACAACCACGAGACCAAACAGGCGACCACGAGACCACACAGGCGACCACGAGACCACACAGGCGACCACGAGACCACACAGGCAACCACGAGACCACACAGGCAACCACGAGACCACACAGGCAACCACACAGGCACGAGACCACGCAGGCGAGCCACACGAGACCACGCAGGCGACCACGAGACCACGCAGGCAACCACGAGACCCCGCAGGCTACCCACGAGATTTGCAGGCAACCACAAGACCACACAGGCGTCACGAGACCACCACAGGCAACCGCCAGACCACACAGGTGTCCACACAACCACGAGACCACACAGGCGTCCACGAGACCACACAGGCGTCCACGAGACCACACAGGCGTCCACGAGACCACACAGGCAACCACGAGACACAGGTAACGACACACAGGTAACCACGCAACCACACAGGCAACCACGCAACCACACAGGCGACCACACAGGCAACCACGCAACCACACAGGCAACCACGCAACCACACA
>JACSYO010000056.1:0-24125 GCA_016806645.1 Ophiodon elongatus | reverse complement strand
GCAGAAAGAACGTCGTCATTCCAAAAAAATAACTACTAATAAGGAGAATACTTTACATTTCAACCCTGTCTCCTAAAAATTAAAAAACATTAGAAAAGCTTAGGAAAAACTTTTCCAAGTGTTAAACAGGGGTTTTATTGCTAGATTGCAGATTGCAAGATTAATATGACAGCACTGTGTGTCCAATTGTTTTCTTCACAAATAAAAATGAATAAATTGAATTAAATTCTGAACACAGATTTAGAATGCGTATTAGAAAACCACCCGCTCACCCATATTGTAGCAGAGCCAATTAAATTAATAAATATTTTTAAAAATCTTTCTTGCCTCATGTTATTGTTGAAAATGTGTGCTTTACTAAATAATACAGCTGTTTTTATAGTCTGATTAGTCTGAAATGAATCTCATCTTTTTAACTGTTGAATTGTCTCTTTACCACGTTATTACCTGAAAACACCTTGTCTCATACACGAATCCTCACATAATAAATATGTACAATAATATTCATATAAAATGGTTGAATGCACTTGTTGTAAGTCGCTTTGGATAAAAGCGTCTGCTAAATGTAATGTAATGTAATGTAATGTAATATAATGTAATATAATGACACCAACATGAAGACATTCATAACTCAACTTGTTCGTGTTCAGTCGTGTATATTTATGAAGTCTTCTCACCATTTAAACTCCTCATGTCAGTTTGGTGCGTTAGAGGAATAACTTAGCAAACGATATTGTGTTTGTTGTTTGAGATCCTGCATCGTGCTTTTCAAACCAGGAACCGCTGTATGTAGTGTGTCTTTCTGCTTCAGAGTCCTCCCGTCTCTCCGTCTTCAGTTGCAGTTTAAACAATATTTTTCCTTCTTTATTTAGTCCTGATGGGACTAAACTAATTCACATTCACACACACAAGGTACTTGACCAAGAACACATCAACATGGATGGGTTTTATTTTTTTCAAGCATCGAGAATATTTGCAACAAAATTTGAAACTTTGCATCTGCTTCACATTCGGTTAGTGACAATAAATTCCCATGTGTCTTTACATTCTGGATGTTTAGAGGGATTTATTTTATAAATGACAGAATAACTAAATATTAGTTATAACTAGCATCATTTTGTCATCACTTAGTCACTTAAATGTTTACATTGTTTAACTTTGGGGTTATTATATAACATTGTATTATTATTGTAATAATGTTAGTGAATATCACATTGTTAAATCATAATTGTCCCTATTTCTATTCATATTTTAATGATGCTGTTTATCCACAGATATCCACATGAGCCAGACACAGATCCAGCTGTGTCTCAGGTTGCTGTCCTTGTGCTGGAGCCTGATGTGGACTTCAGTCGGTCCACATCAGACTCTCTTTCTACAAACACTCAAAGACTTAATAACAGTCTAGATGTGTTTTGGATTCTCTACATTTAGTTTTGCAGAGTAAAAATCTTGTTTGGATGCAGAGAATAGAGAATAAATATGAAACCAGTACAGCTGCTGTCAGTCCCAGTCCAACATAGAGGCCGATCCGTCCCCGACTCTCTGGTTGTGGTCGACTTTCTGTCTTTGTCTCAGGTTCAGGTCGATCCCTCGCTGCTGCAAAGAGACCAAACAAATCTGTTTCATTCAAGTGAAGAAAAAAAACTTTCACTGAAAAGAAAACTAAATAGAAACAACAGATTAAGTTGGAACAAAGTTCAGAAACTGCAGGAAGAAAGTGTTTTTATTAATCTGAATAAAGCTGCTGAATTGAACGTGTTCTACTGAATCAACCTACCAGTGACATTGAGCCGACATTCCCCAGAGTCTGTCTCATATTTTGAGAGCATGTCACACATGTACAGACCCGAGTCATTAGTCCTGAGTCTGGACACATGAAGTCTGACTCGTCCTTCTCTGAGGACGTCTTTGTCCCACTGGACTCGTCCTGCAAACTGTTCATCCTGAGACTCTGGGACCTCGACACCTTCATGTAGATGAAACAGGACTGAGGCCCTGACATCAGTTAACAGGTCACAGAAGACATTCAGGGAGTTGGGGGAGCGGTCAGTGTTGGTGGTGAACATCCATTCCAGTGTGACGTTGTGGTTCTCCTCTGCCTGATAGGAGCTCTGTGTCACCTTCACTACAAAGGATCCTGTTGAGGAGACAGAGAGGGAGAGGGAGGAGCAGACAAGCTGACAGCTTTAACATGTGAGCCTTTAAACTCCATCTACAGGTGTTTCTGTGGAGTGTTTAGTGATGCTGCAGAGCTGGAGTGCTTTAAAAATACACAAGTAAACTCACCACAGACACAGGAGGTGAGGATGAGGAGCAGCAGGATGAAGAGCAGCAGGATCCTGCAGGTCATCTTCTCCCTGTGAGAGGAGACAGAGGAGAAGAGTCACCAACACATCACATCAAAACTCAGTTAACTCAACATTTAAGGTGAAATAATCCCTTTGTGTCTCAAGAAGGCACCAGAGGTTAAACTCTGAAACATGAACAGGAAACATTATGTGAAACCAAGAGTTTTCTTCACTGAGCTGCAGTGTCCTTTCATTTACAGAACTATGTAAATGATGATCAACGGAAAATAGATCATGTTCTCACTCCTCCACCCAGAATGCAAACATGAACCTACTACTCCACTTCCTCCCTCCCAGTTAAACAAATGTTTATATATATGTAGCTCCTCCTTCTCTGTCCAGCCAAGTGTTTTGAACCACGTTGCCCTACTTTATCTGAACCCCGTCCATATCTGAGGTGACATAAATATAGAAATGAGCAAGATGTACCAACAAAAAGAGAAATTATAATTATAAAACTATAAACAGACTTCTTGACTCTGCTGCTGTTTTCTCCTCTGAGGAACAATAACAGGTTTATCTCATCCGTTTCTTTTAAGAGAGATTTTATTTTGAGTTTTTCTTCTTTTTTTTTTAAGAATAAAAATGACAGATAAAACTTGTTTTCACGTTGCAAACATGATGTTTCGGTAAATGATACAAATATAAAACTTCCTGAAAAAAGGAGATCAATACATTAAAAATCGTTTGCAATTTAATAAGCTTTTTAACAACACGATTCACATAATAATAGCCAAAAGATGAATATATTCACATTACCTTGAATGTCTTCAGTCACATAACCTGAACAACAGTCATTCCCTGTTCAGTGACTTCTCGTCTACCGTCATCTCTTTATTTCGTTCTTGTTTTCTCGAGTCTTGTTATTTCATGCTCAGTAACATTCCTCATTTGCATGATGATAGAAGTCCCGCCCACAATGAGTCAGAGATACCAACAGCTCTTCTTTAACCATCAACCTATCAGACTGCTCGGTCTCCTTTTCTTCCGTCTCATGTTAATCATTGAAACACTCCGCAGTGTAAACATGAATTTCTCAAATGTGACCATGTTGCAGTTTTTATTTTTTTACAGCACTCAGTCTTTTTAGTAGGAGTCTATGAGCATTACACATCTTGACTTGGTAATATTTGCCCACCATTCTTTGCAAAAGCGCTCCAACTGTGTCAGATAGCGAGGGCATCTAAACACTTTAGTCTTCAGTGTTGACACAAAGGAACAATATCATCATTTATACGGATAAATCTGCACAAATCACCAAAAGGTGAAAGCTGCATTTCCTTGTTGCTTACTTTATAAAACTCTGACTAACTCTTTCTCAGAGAGGAAACGCAGCAACTCAGTTCATGATCATCCAAACTAATATCCACGAGGAATTATTAAAACAAATAAAACACGTTTCATTCTCAAAGCACGTTTCCTTCCGCTTTCAGATGCTACAAATCAGTTTCTGTTGTTTCGTGTGATTATTTTGAATCCGATGATCTTCCCCTCGACTTGTCTCTGTCCTTTAGGACAATGAGGAAGTCGGTAAATGGTTTCCCTCTAAATCCTCTACAGGTCTGTTTCTAACGTGTATCAACCATAAACAGAAGCTCATCTGCACATTTATTTAATGTTTTAAGGATATTAAAGACATGTCTTTTTAATCTGGCTGTTAATTTGAATATACCATTTTACTGTTTAATTATACAAAATCTATCTTTTTTATTTTTATTGTATCGATTTTTTTACATTTTATTGTTTCATTCTTGTAATTTTGTTTTATCTTCCAACATTGTATTTATAGTTGCAGTGTCCTTTGATTTACATGTAACTGATGATCAAGGGAAAATAGATCATGTTCACTCTCCTCCACCCACAGTGAAATTAAACTATCACCACATAAGGTATGAATATATATGAATGCCGCTTCCTCCCTCACATACTTCTGCTCTCACAGTTGAATGAATGCCTGAAAAAAGGAGATCAATACATGATAAATCATTTGCGATAAATAATATTTTTAACAACACGATTCACAGAATGACAGAAGATGAATATATTCCCAGTACCTTGAATGTCTTCAGTCACAGAACCTGGACAACAGTCATTCCCCGTTCAGGGACTTCTCTCGTGGACTCATCTCTGTATGTATTGTTTCACAGAGGAAGAGCTTGTTTTCTCGAGTCTTGTTATTTCATGCTCAGTAAAATCCCCCATTTGTAAGATGAGAGAAGTTCTATCCACAATGAGAGAAACCAACAGCTCTTCTGTAACTATCAACCTATGCGTTCACACCAAACGCGGCTATTCGTTGTTATTTCCCCCTTTTCGCACTCGACGCACCGGAGAGGGGGCGTGGCTTATCTCCGTGGAAATAGTTCATTTCTGCCACCCACCGTGGAAGAAATAACCACTAGCTCTGCTTTGTACATGTTGTGGACTTCTTCTTTCAGACTATCGACTTCTCCTTCATAGTTTCTGATCAGCTGCGGCACGGCGCTGATGACTGGCGGAGCTTCTCAACGCTGATTGGCTTTCGCAACTCAGCGTCATGTTCTAAACACTTTAGTCTTCAGTGTTGACACAAAGGAACAATATAATCATTTATACGGATAAATCTGCACAAATCAAAAGGTGAAAGCTGCATTTCCTTGTTGCTTACTTTATAAAACTCTGACTAACTCTTTCTCAGAGAGGAAACGCAGCATTATCATTAACTAGAACACTAACGTAACAATTAGTAACACCATCACTAATAAATACTTCTCATCAAAATATATTAAAATACAACAATACAAGGCAAACTGAAGTACTCTTCTTTTATTTTCCGCTATACAACGTCTCATAAAACGAAAAACAGGTATCATGAGGGGACCCGATAAAAAGGATCAAACATTTGAGAAAAAGTAGGTAATCTTTAATGAAAGATTCCTTAAAAGAAGAATGGAGCTGGGAACTTGTCCTTCGGTCCACCCGGTCCTGGGACATGTGAGCCTTGTCCAGTGAGACCTAGGCTGGATTCGAAAAGTCCAAAAAATGACCTCCTAACGCCTTTTCCTAACCACTTTTCCTTGACCTCTGTGGAAAACGTCACGGGGTCAAGGAAAGATGGTTAGGAGAATTCATGAGGAGTTAGGAAAAGACAACCGCGGTGTTTAGAGGATCCGACTCCACTTTCAGACAGCAGCAACACAGTGAAAGTCACGTGACCACGATCACCTGGGCGAAAATCACCCGACGTTAGTGTCCTAAACAAAGAAACAGTTTTTATTCACAAAGCACGTTTCCTTCCGCTTTCAGATGCTACAAATTAGAAAAGTGTTGTTTGTATTCTGTTTTTTAATGTGCAGTTTAAACTGAAGTGTACTGTCGTGATATTGTTTGTTTTATCTTCCTTCTTCTCCACTTCTTGAGGGATGTAAAGGGTTCTGACTCATGTGGACTACCCTGTCCAACTCCGGTGCTCTTGCAGGCGATACTGTCCATGGTGAGCTCTCCAATGATGAGGCTCGTCATGTGTTAAAAGCAGATGATTCCATGAAAATAAAAATAAACAAATGTATCCCTATGGCCTATATGCAATAATGAACTATCAAAAAACTGACCTTCTGCTTCACTAAAACACTTAAAGGAGTCGACCAAGAATAATCCTATAGCGGACTAGAGGAGCTTTCATCTTAATAATGGAAAAAACACACATCAAAGCACATTGTGCAACATGACCAATTACCTTTAATCTATTGTATGTTCAACATTTTAAAGGGCATAACACACTTTTGCAATGTAAACAATATAACATGGCTCTTACAAAGGTGGAGCTGATATTTCCTGTCTGTTATCATCATTCTCTCCCTGTATTGAGTTAACACTGCTATTAACGATAAAGACCAGTAGAGGGAGCCCTTCAGCTGTAGTCATTTAGACCATCAAGCTCTTTAAATGTAATAACTTTCAATAATCTGTTAAACCTGCTGGCACACTATGAGCGTTACATTAATGTTGCAATAAAGTGCTGTAAAGTGATCACAGTGACGTATTGTATATTCTCTCTCTGGTGTTTACTGCAGCCTCAGCCCTCATTCTATGATCTGACTTCAGTTACAGAAGCTTTGATAAAAGGTTAAACTGAACGAGCTCTGCAGTCTGAGTCATGTCTTTAATTATCATCTTTTCAATCAACATCATTTTAAAACACTATGAAGTCAACACTTCTAGGTCACACTGAGTTTCATAAACTAGTGTCTGCATATTCTTATGATCAGATTACAATCTGCATATAAACCATAACAACAAAGAGGGATACGAGACATTGTTAGTGGAGAACGTATTTAATTCAGCAGCTTTGAAACTGAACAATGAGACAGTTTAGTAGCTTTGTTCTCTCTGTGACAATCCCTTTGTTTCACTTTTATATTCATTCTTTCATTTTTATTCCAACCTTGTTAATAAAGTAATACTTTCTATGAACCGGGTTGTTTATGTCGTCTTCATGACGCAACACTGTAAAGGTGCGTTCACACCAAGTGAGTTTACTCGCCAGACTATTTGTGGTTATTTCGCTTTTTCGAAATTTCACAATATTTACCTCTGAGGTGTAGTACAGTAAAACATATCTCACACTCTCCCTCTCTCTCACACACTCTCTCTCACACTCTCTCACACTCTCCCTCACACACTCTCTCTCACACTCTCTCACACTCTCCCTCTCTCTCACACTCTCCCTCTCTCTCACACACTCTCTCTCACACTCTCTCACACTCTCCCTCTCTCTCATACTCTCCCTCTCTCTCACACACTCTCTCTCACACTCTCTCACACTCTCCCTCTCTCTCACACACTCTCTCACACTCTCTCACACTCTCCCTCTCTCTCACACACTCTCTCTCACACTCTCTCACACTCTCCCCCTCTCTCTCTCACACTCTCCCTCTCTCTCACACTCTCTCTCACACACTCTCTCTCACACTCTCTCTCACACACTCTCTCACACACTCTCTCACACACTCTCTCACACACTCTCTCTCACACTCTCTCTCACACTCTCTCACACACTCTCTCTCACACTCTCTCTCACACACTCTCTCTCACACTCTCTCACACACTCTCTCTCACACTCTCTCACACACTCTCTCTCACACTCTCTCACACACTCTCTCTCACACTCTCTCACACACTCTCTCACACACTCTCACACTCTCAACTAATTCACATTCACACACACAAGTGTCTTGCCCAAGAATACTTCAACATGGATGGGTTATATTTTTTTCAAGCATCGAGAACATTTGCAACAAAATTTCAAACTTTGTTTGAAAAGGTTAGTGACAATAAATTCCCATGTGTCTTTACATTCTAGATGTTTAGAGGGATTTATTTTCTAAATGACAGAATAACTAAATATTAGTTATAACTAGCATCATTTTGTCATCACTTAGTCACTTAAATGTGCCCCTTCTTTAACTTTGGGGTTATTATATAACATTGTATTATCATAGTAATAATGTTGGTGAATATCATATTGTTAAATCATAATTGTCCCTATTTCTATTCATATTTTAATGGTGCTGTTTATCCACAGATATCCACATGAGCCAGACACAGATCCAGCTGTGTCTCAGGTTGCTGTCCTTGTGCTGGAGCCTGATGTGGACTTCAGTCCCGCGCATGCGGGCCGTCGATGGTGATAGTCTGGCCGATTTTCGCTTTTTTTTCTCTCTCTGTCTTTTTTTCTTTTTTTTTCCTCTCTCTTTTTTTCTTTCTTTTTTCTCTCTCTTTTTTTCTTTCTTTTTTTTTTCTCTCTCTTTTTTGTTTCTTCTCTCTCTCTCTTTTCTTTCCTTCTCTCTCTTTTTTTTCTTTATTTTTTTCTCTCTTTTTTTCTTTATTTTTCTCTCTCTCTTTTTTTCTTTCCTTCTCTCTCTCTCTTTTTTCTTTCCTTCTCTCTCTCTTTTTTTTCTTTCCTTCTCTCTCTCTTTTTTCTTTCCTTCTCTCTCTCTTTTCTTTCATTCTCTCTCTCTCTTTTCTTTCATTCTCTCTCTCTCTTTTCTTTCCTTCTCTCTCTTTTTTCTTTCTTTTTTTCTCTATTCTTTTTCTTTCATGTTTCCCTCTCTTTTTTTCTTTCTTTTTTTTCCCTGTCTTTTTTCTTTCTTTTTTTCTCTCTTTTTTCTTTCCTTCTCTCTCTCTCTCTTTTCTTTCCTTCTCTCTCTCTCTTTTTTCTTTCCTTCTCATCTGTTTCTTTACAGTTATTTGGAGCCGTGGGTTAGATTTAGGTGAAACCAGATGACGTCATGCAGGTTCACCAGGACCTCCTTCAGCTCAGACTCCAGCAGAGACCAGTCCATCGTGGACAGACCCAGATCCAGCAGAGACCACAACAACAATGTGAACTACAACCACAGCTGTAAAGTTGGTTTCCTGAAGACGTTTAATTCATAGTAAAATAAAATAAGTATAAACTGCAGTCATATGTTTCAAGTCAGTGCCAGAGGTTCAACACGACAGGAAACAGTCAACAAGTGTTTTTAAAACTCTACTCCCTTATCAGGTGTCAGCAACAAGTAGCCAATCAGAAGCAGAGTAGGGGCGTGTCTTCTGGGTCAGCGCGGAATTTGAAATGACACCTCTTCCTCAACCTGCTTGCTCGTGCACCTTTCGCTCCTTAACTCATCACTTCTCCTCTCTCTTCCGTCCCGAGTTAGTTTCACAGCTTCTAACTTAACTTCAACTCTTTAAAACTCCTCAAACAGACCTCACATATTTCCTCTCACACTTAAAACTTCTTATTGTCATAAATCAAGAACACTATGAACATCTATGTACCAACATACATAACAAATACCACAGTGAACACACAAACTCATGTTATTGTTGAAAATTACACTTTCCTAAATAAAACAGCTGTTTTGTAAAACAATTTGTGTTCTGGCTTTAGAAACTGTTTGACAATCAATTTTGTTTCATGTTTTTGCCTCAAGCTAAATGTATCTTGTTTCCTGTTTTTAGATAAGATGCTTTTATTTTGAAGGCTGCGACTGTAGCAGAGTTAATGATTCCACTTGCCATCACTGGCCATTATTTGCAATTATTACTTATATTCCTAATCCATATAATTTATATATTATTTCCTGTTATTTTTGTCTATAATTTACAATGTATTATTATTAGTTTCCCACTGGGACTAGCGTGTTGTGTGGCATTAGCGCCCTCTGCTGGGCCCCTGCAGACTTGAGCGGTGCGCCCCGTATATGTAACCAGTCTGCTGGAGTCTCCGAGCATAAACGGCTGGTTGGAGCCAAACAGTGATCAAGTGCGCCTGAATTATGACACAACTGTTACACCACCAGATGTAGGAAACAGGCATTTTAGCGCCTGTTTCCTACATCTGCTTCAGTAGAGGAACAAGGTCTTACGTTGGTTTGGAAATTAGCAATAAATTAAACAATCATCAAGGCAAGGCAAGTTTATTTCTACAGCACATTTCAACAAAAAGGCAATTCAAAGTGCTTCATATAAAACCATTAAAAGCATCAAAACATAATGCAAAAGAAAAGAAGATTTAAAAACAATTAAGAATATTCATTTAAACATTAAAAACAGTCAGTAAAACATTAAAACGCCAAAACAAAATGAATAAAAGTTGCAGTGCAGTTTAAGAAATAAAATACAGTAGTGAGATGCAGAAATTGATTAAGATTCTTGAATCTGGTTCAATTAAAGGCAACAGCAAACAGAAGAGTCTTCCATCTTTAAAGGAGTTTAGGGTCTCTGAGGGTCTCTGATGGTCTCAGTAGACCTGCAGCTTTCAGGTTCTTTGCTCCAGATTTGTGGAGCAGAAAAACTGAACGCTGCTTCTCCATGTTTAGTTCTGACTCAGTCAAGTGTCAGACCATCTTTCGGAGGGATATGCTACATGTTTTTTAATGATTGGTCTTAAATGAATCTCATCTTTTTATCTTCATCTTGTCTAAAACACGAATCCTCTTAGAATCATTTTTCATATGATGACACCAACATGAAGACATTCATAACTCACCTTGTTCGTGTTCAGTCGTGTAAAACTATGAAGTCTTCTCACCATTTAAACTCCTCATGTCAGTTTGGTGCATTAGAGGAATAATTTAATAGTAAAAGACACAATTTTCATCTTTCAGTAAATTATCCAGTTGATTATTTTGTTGTAGTTTCTCTGGTTATTGTTTGAGATTATGCATCGTGCTTTACAAGCAGAACATGTGGCGGTTTTTTCAGTTGGGGAGTTCCCTCTCTCTCTCTCTCTCTCTCTCTCTCTCTCTCTCTCTCTCTCTCTCTCTCTCTCTCTCTCTCTCTCTCTCTCTCTCTCTCTCTCTCTCTCTCTCTCTCTCTCTCTCTCTCTCTCTCTCTCTCTCTCTCTCTCTCTCTCTCTCTCTCTCTCTCTCTCTCTCTCTCATCGGTCCAGCTCATTCTTCCTTCACGCGGTAACTTCCCCTTTCATATCTCCACATGGTGAAATATACAATAAGTTAAATTCATGTTTATTACAGACTCTTGGGGAGTTTGCATGAACAAGTTAGAGAGTAACCACCAATGTTTGGTTTACATTTTATATTTTGTTCAGACTTAAAGTTACTGTGAAGAACTTTGAACTGGTTATGAAACAGTCTCAGTTAAATCCTGATGTTTCTCTCTGACCTTCATCAGTAAACGAGCCATCAGAGAGAAGACGTCTGTTTCTTTACAGTTATTTGGAGCCGTAGGTTAGATTTAGGTGAAACCAGATGACGTCATGCAGGTTCACCGGGACCCAGACCCAGATCCAGCAGAGACCAATCCACCGTGGACAGACCCAGATCTAGCAGAGACCAGTCCACCGTGGACAGACCCAGATCTAGCAGAGACCAGTCCACCGTGGACAGACCCGGATCCAGCAGAGACCAGTCCACCGTGGACAGACCCGGATCCAGCAGAGACCAGTCCACCGTGGACAGACCCAGATCCAGCAGAGACCAGTCCACCGTGGACTAATTGTTACGTTAGTGTTCTAGTTAATGATAATGCTGCGTTTCCTCTCTGAGAAAGAGTTAGTCAGAGTTTTATAAAGTAAGCAACAAGGAAATGCAGCTTTCACCTTTTGGTGATTTGTGCAGATTTATCCGTATAAATGATGATATTGTTCCTTTGTGTCAACACTGAAGACTAAAGTGTTTAGATGCCCTCGCTATCTGACACAGTTGGAGCGCTTTTGCAAAGAATGGTGGGCAAATATTACCAAGTCAAGATGTGTAATGCTCATAGACTCCTACTAAAAAGACTGAGTGCTGTAAAAAAATAAAAACTGCAACATGGTCACATTTGAGAAATTCATGTTTACACTGCGGAGTGTTTCAATGATTAACATGAGACGGAAGAAAAGGAGACCGAGCAGTCTGATAGGTTGATGGTTAAAGAAGAGCTGTTGGTATCTCTGACTCATTGTGGGCGGGACTTCTATCATCATGCAAATGAGGAATGTTACTGAGCATGAAATAACAAGACTCGAGAAAACAAGCTCCTCCTCTGTGAAATAAGATATAAAAAGATGAGCTGACGAGAGAAGTCCCTGAACGGGGAATGACTGTTGTTCAGGTTATGTGACTGAAGACATTCAAGGTAATGTGAATATATTCATCTTCTGGCTATCATGTGAATCGTGTTGTTAAAAATATTATTCATTGTAAATGATTTATCATGTATTGATCTCCTTTTTTCAGGCAGTTTATATTTGTATCATTTACCGAAACATCATATTTGCAACCTGAAAACAAGTTTTATCTGTCAGTTTTATTATTATTAATATAAATATATATATGTGTGTGTGTGTGTGTGTGTAAAGTAAAGTAAATTAAACACCCAAACTAACTAAACAATACTACTTGTGAACTAAAACAAACCAAATACTAACATTAAATAAATAGCTCCAACATTCCAGCCCCTAATTGTGCATACAATCACAATTATATTTATTCTCATGGAACTATTCCTGCAACATACATTCCAATGAGATAAACTATGAAATTAATAATATTCTATGTGCCATGTATAAGTGAATCTTCTTCTTGATGAACCTCCAACAGAAAAAAGAATAGAGAGAGAGATAGAGGTAGAACATGTGTAAAGCAACTCTCTCCTGAGGCAAGTCTGCATCTTCTGTTCACCAAGCTTTCCTCTGTTGCGTCTACAAACAACAGTCAGAACCCGAGGCGGTGTTTGTGGTGCGTAAAGGAAGACATTCATATGTTGTATGAAAACTAGTCTACCACGAGGTTACACGTAAAACCACACGTTTATGCCACCTGTATGGGGCGTGTGGGCGCGTCATGCTGCAGGCAGTAGGCCGGCGAGCGATCCTGTACAGGAAGGGCTGCAGTTACGCGTTCAGCCCCGCACACTCGGAGATGGTGCGTTCACGTGCCTCGGACGGTCCCCTTTCTAGAGTTTGGAGCTCGTTCTTCTTACATTCCTGTGTGTTCATGAGCTTTGATTCGTAATGTGGAAACAACATGGACGCTACAAAGAAGATGTGCTGGATTTTACTGCTTAACAGACACGGTATCTGTTTTTGAGTTGTTGTTGTTGTTGTTGTTGTTCCGACTTTAAGGGTCGTTCTATGAATTTTCCCAGCCAGGGAAACAACTGGTGAAGGCAACGCTACGAAAAGCCGAGGACCTCCACGCTGCTGCTTGTAAAGCCCGAAGCAGCCTCTCAAACAACAATCAGAGAAACTACAACAAAAGGATCATCTGGATAATTTGCTGAAAGATGAAAATTGTGTCTTTTACTATTAAATTATTCCTCTCATGCACCAAACTGACATGAGGAGTTTAAATGGTGAGAAGACTTCATAGTTTTACACGACTGAACACAAACAAGGTGAGTTATGAATGTCTTCATGTTGGTGTCATTATATGAATATTATTGTACATATTTATTACGTGAGGATTCGTGTTTCAGACAAGATGTTTACAGGTAATAACGTGGTCGGTTCGTTCAGTAAAGAGACAAATCAACAGTTAAAAAGATGAGAATAATCTAAAGCTAATGAGACTATAATCTGATCTATTAAAAAACAGCTGTTTTATTTAGTCAAGTGTAATTTTCAACAATAACATGAGTTTGTGTGTTCACTGTGGTATTTGTTATGCATGTTGGTACATAGATGTTCATAGTGTTCTTGATTTATGACAATAAGAAGTTTTAAGTGTGAGAGGAAATATGTGAGGTCTGTTTGAGGAGTTTTAAAGAGTTGAAGTTAAGTTAGAAGCTGTGAAACTAACTCGGGACGGAAGAGAGAGGAGAAGTGATGAGTTAAGGAGTGAAAGGTGCACGAGCAGAGCAGAAGAGGTGTCGTGCACAGTCCACAACTACCCAGAAGACACGCCCCTACTCTGCCTCTGATTGGCTACTTGCTGCTGAACCCAGAGAAGGGGCGGGTCTTCCTGCAGGGAGAGTTTTAAAAACACTTGTTGACTGTTTCCTGTCGTGTTGAACCTCTGGCACTGACTTGAAACAAATGACTGCAGTTTATACTTATTATATTTTACTATGAATGAAACGTCTTCAGGAAACCAACTTTACACTGTGGTTGTAGTTCACATTGTTGTTGTGGTCTCTGCTGGATCTGGGTCTGTCCACGGTGGACTGGTCTCTGCTGGATCTGGGTCTGTCCACGGTGGACTGGTCTCTGCTGGATCTGGGTCTGTCCACGGTGGACTGGTCTCTGCTGGATCTGGGTCTGTCCCGGTGGACTGGTCTCTAATGGATCTGGGTCTGGGTCCCGGTGAACCTGCATGACGTCAGGATTTAACTGAGACTGTTTCATAACCAGTTCAAAGTTCTTCACAGTAACTTTGAGTCTGAACAAAATATAAAATGTAAACCAAACATTGGTGGTTACTCTCTAACTTGTTAATGCAAACTACTAATTTGTTAATAATCATAATTATTCATTCATGAGAGATACATGCAGAATAAAGTTTGCTGCAGTACGTCAACGTTGTTTTAATATCTCGCCCCAAGAGTCTGTGATAAAGATGAATTGAATAAATTATATATGTCATCACGTAGAGATGAAAAAGAGGAGGTGACCAGGGGAAGGAAGAATGAGCTGGTCCAATTGGGAGAGAGAGAGAGAGAGAGAGAGAGAGAGAGAGAGAGAAAGAGAGAGAGAGAGAGATATTTCCCTGCAACTGACAAACGCACCAAACAAAGCGTTTCCTGGTTTGTAAAGCCCGATGCAGCCTCTCAAATAATATCCAGAGAAACTACAACAAAAGGATCATCTGGATAATTTGCTGAAAGATGAAAATTGTGTTTTTTACTGTTAAGTTATTCCTCTAACGCACATCAGGATTTAACTGAGACTGTTTCATAACCAGTTCAAAGTTCTTCACAGTAACTTTAAGTCTGAACAAAATATAAAATGTAAAACAAACATTGGTGGTTACTCTCTAACTTGTTAATGCAAATTACTAATTTGTTAATAATCATAACTATTCATTTATAAGAGAAAAAACCGGAACAAAGTTTGATGCAGTACGTCAACGTTGTTTTAATATCTCGCCCCAAGAGTCTGTGATAAAGATGAATTGAATAAATTATAAATGTCATCACGTAGAGATGGAAAAGAGGAGGTGACCAGGGGAAGGAAGAATGAGCTCGACCAATTGGGAGAGAGAGAGAGAGAGAGAGAGAGAGAGAGAGAGAGAGAGAGAGACTGAAGCGGTTCTGAAAAGCACGATGCATAATCTCAAACAATAACCAGAGAAACTACAACAAAATAATCATCTGGATAATTTGCTGAAAGATGAAAATTGTGTCTTTTACTATTAAATTATTCCTCTCATGCACCAAACTGACATGAGGAGTTTAAATGGTGAGAAGACTTCATAGTTTTACACGACTGAACACAAACAAGGTGAGTTATGAATGTCTTCATGTTGGTGTCATTATATGAATATTATTGTACATATTTATTACGTGAGGATTCGTGTTTCAGACAAGATGTTTACAGGTAATAACGTGGTCGGTTCGTTCAGTAAAGAGACAAATCAACAGTTAAAAAGATGAGAATAATCTAAAGCTAATGAGACTATAATCTGATCTATTAAAAAACAGCTGTTTTATTTAGTCAAGTGTAATTTTCAACAATAACATGAGTTTGTGTGTTCACTGTGGTATTTGTTATGCATGTTGGTACATAGATGTTCATAGTGCTCTTGATTTATGACAATAAGAAGTTTTAAGTGTGAGAGGAAATATGTGAGGTCTGTTTGAGGAGTTTTAAAGAGTTGAAGTTAAGTTAGAAGCTGTGAAACTAACTCGGGACGGAAGAGAGAGGAGAAGTGATGAGTTAAGGAGCGAAAGGTGCACGAGCAGAGCAGAAGAGGTGTCGTGCACAGTCCACAACTACCCAGAAGACACGCCCCTACTCTGCCTCTGATTGGCTACTTGCTGCTGAACCCAGAGAAGGGGCGGGTCTTCCTGCAGGGAGAGTTTTAAAAACACTTGTTGACTGTTTCCTGTCGTGTTGAACCTCTGGCACTGACTTGAAACATATGACTGCAGTTTATTCTTATTATATTTTACTATGAATGAAACGTCTTCAGGAAACCAACTTTACACTGTGGTTGTAGTTCACATTGTTGTTGTCATCAGCATCAAGGCTTTGTGTCATCAGTTGTGTGTAATAAGTAGAATGATGAATACTATAAGGAGTATTGTGAGGGCTGAAGACAGACTGGAGATGTTTACCTCCAACACCTGTGATGTGTTGGTGACTCTTCTCCTCTGTCTCCTCTCACAGGGAGAAGATGACCTGCAGGATCCTGCTGCTCTTCATCCTGCTGCTCCTCATCCTCACCTCCTGTGTCTGTGGTGAGTTTACTTGTGTATTTTTAAAGCACTCCAGCTCTGCAGCATCACTAAACACTCCACAGAAACACCTGTAGATGGAGTTTAAAGGCTCACATGTTAAAGCTGTCAGCTTGTCTGCTCCTCCCTCTCCCTCTCTGTCTCCTCAACAGGATCCTTTGTAGTGAAGGTGACACAGAGCTCCTATCAGGCAGAGGAGAACCACAACGTCACACTGGAATGGATGTTCACCGCCAACACTGACCGCTCCCCCAACTCCCTGAATGTCTTCTGTGAACTGTTAACTTATGTCAGGGCCTCAGTCCTGTTTCATCTACATGAAGGTGTCGAGGTCCCAGAGTCTCAGGATGAACAGTTTGCAGGACGAGTCCAGTGGGACAAAGACGTCCTCAGAGAAGGACGAGTCAGACTTCATGTGTCCAGACTCAGGACTAATGACTCGGGTCTGTACATGTGTGACATGCTCTCAAATTATGAGACAGACTCTGGGGAATGTCGGCTCAATGTCACTGGTAGGTTGATTCAGTAGAACTTTTTCAACACGTTCAATTCAGCTGTTCTCTCTCTACGTCTCTGGTGAGGCAATACAAGGTTTATCTCATCTCAAGAGATTGAACTTTGATCAAAGTTCTTGACAAAAAGAAGCATTCTATAGTTCCATCTGACACAGATCATGTTTCCTCCTGTTGGTGAGCAGATGATTAACAACCTGTTACTTGATGATACTCATGAAAACAGCCTGAACCAAGAGTTTGTGGTGTCTTGTTTTCTGTGACCTGTTTTCTCCTCAGATAAATCACATACACATTAATAACTTTCTCTACAGCAGCCGTTGATGAGCCCAAACCCATGACACCAGAACCAGCACCAGAGAGTCGGGGTAGAATGAGCCTCTATGTCGTACTGGGACTAGTGGCGGCAGCTGCAGCAGCTGTTCTGGCTGCCTGTTGCTGGACTTCATCACATGCTGCTCTCCAAGAAGACAATAGTACACAAGTAATATATAATAAACATGATAAGTGATCTCTGTAATTCATTCTTTGTACTGTAATATATATATTTTTGTAAAGAAAAGTGCTGTTTTGTTTTGTAATGTGCAGTTTAAGATGAAATGTACCATCGTTTTATTGCTGTTGTTTATTGTCTGTTATTGCATTTTTTCATAAAGAATTATAAAAAATAAATAAAAAGGTTTTCTGCAGGGCGTGACCCAGGCTGTGATTGGTCAGCTCACAAAACAAAGTCACTCAGTTAAATCCAAACTCAGCTGTAAGTGCCTTCAGGACAACATTCAGCGTGAGGGACTTCAATCTGATCGGAAATGAATTTAAATTGAATCGATCTCCTGTGTGGAGATAATTTGCTGAAAGATGAAAATTGTGTCTTTTACTATTAAATTATTCCTCTAACGCACCAAACTTATATGAAGAGTTTAAATGTTGAGAAGACTTCATAGTTTTACACGACTGAACACGAAAAAGGTGAGTTATGTCTTCATGTTGGTGTCATCATATGAATATTATTGTACATATTTATTACGTGAGGATTTGTGTTTTAGACAAGATGTTAATAACGTGTTCTGTTCGTTCAGTAAAGAGACAGTTCAACAGTTAAAAAGATGAGATTAATTTAAGAGAAGATATTAACTTGTCTAGAAGACATTATACAAGATCTGAAATCATCTTCCTGCTGTTTAGATATTCTACCAACACACTTTTCCAAAAATATTTCACACTGCATGACCACTGATCTTCTACAAATTGTAAACACCTCCTTTCTCTCAGGTGTTTTCCCACAAGCCCTAAAAACTGCTGTTATTAAACCACTCCTAAAGAAGGCTAGTTTAGACCCCGCAATAATGAAAAATTATAGGCCAATTTCTAACCTGCCATTTTTAAGTAAAATAATTGAAAAAGTGTTTTTTCAACAGCTGAACAACTTCTTAGCCGTAAATAACTGTTTTGATGTTTTTCAGTCCAGCTTTCGACAGCACCACAGTACTGAAACTGCTCTTGTTAAGGTTTTCAACGACATCTTAAACACAGAGAGAAGAATCTCAGTCTTAGTATTACTGGATCTCAGTGCTGCATTCGACACGTCGACCATGACATACTACTAGACAGACTACAGGTCTGGGTAGGACTCTCTGGTGCAGCACTAAACTGGTTTGAATCCTACTTGAAGGATCGAGAATACTTTGTGTCTGTAGCTAATTACACATCAGAGCTGACTAGGTGACATGTGGTGTTCCCCAAGGTTCAATACTGGGGCCTCTTCTGTTCAACATCTACATGTTTCCACTGGCTCAGATTATGGAAAACAACAAAGTGTGTTATCATAATTATGCAGACGACACACAAATCTACATAACTATATCACCAGGGGACTATAATCCCATACAAGGGCTGGGTAAATGCATTGAACAAATCAACAACTGGATGTGCCAGAATTTCCTTCAATTAAATAAAGATAAAACAGAAGTTATTGTTTTTGGTAGCAAGGATGAACGATTGAAAGTCAGCGCTCAGCTTCAATCCCTGATGTTAAAAACCACAAACCAAGCCAGAAACCTAGGTGTAGTTATGGATTCAGACCTCAACCTGAACAGCGATATCAAGACAATTACAAACTCAGCCTCCTATCACCTGAAGAATATAGCAAGGATTAGAGGACTTATGTCTCAACAGGATTTGGAAGAACTTGTCCACGCTTTTATCTTCAGTAGACTGGACTACTGTAACGGTGTGTTTACAGGTCTCTGTAAAGAGTCAGTCAGAATGCTGCAGCTCAAGTCGTCACTAAGACCAAGAAAGTGGATCACATCACTCCAGTTCTGAGGTCTTTGCACTGGCTTCCTGTCCAACAAAGAATCAACTTTAAAATCCTGCTGTTGGTTTATAAAGCACTGAATGGTTTAGGGCCTAAATATATTTCTGATCTGCTGCTACCTTATGAACCATCCCGACCCCTGAGGTCGTCTGGGACGGGTCTACTTTCTGTTCCAAGAGTCAGAACTAAACACGGAGAAGCAGAGTTCACTTTTTCTGCTCCACATATCTGGAACAAGGTCCCTGAAAGCTGCAGGTCTGATGAGACCCTCAGAGACCCTCATAGACCCTCAGAGACCATCAGAGACCCTCAGATACCCTCATAGACCCTCATATACCCTCATAGACCCTCAGAGACCATCAGAGACCCTCAGATACCATCAGAGACCCTCAGAGACCCTCAGAGACCATCAGATACCCTCAGAGACCCTCATAGACCATCAGAGACCATCAGAGACCCTCAGAGACCCTCATAGACCCTCAGAGACCATCAGAGACCCTCAGATACCCTCATAGACCCTCATATACCCTCATAGACCCTCAGAGACCATCAGAGACCCTCAGATACCATCAGAGACCCTCAGAGACCCTCAGAGACCATCGGATACCCTCAGAGACCCTCATAGACCATCAGAGACCATCAGAGACCCTCAGAGACCATCAGAGACCCTCAGAGACCCTCAGCTCCTTTAAATCCAGATTGAAGACTCTTCTGTTTGCTGTTGCCTATAATTGAACCTGATTCAAGGATCTTAATCAATTTCTGCATTTCAATACTGTATTTTATTTCTTAAACTGCACTGCAACTTTTATTCTATTTTTTTGCTTTTTAATGTTTTATTGAATGTTTTTAATGTTTAAATTAATTTTCTTAATTGTTTTTAAATCTTCTTTTCTTTTGCATTATGTTTTGATGCTTTTAATTGTTTTATGTGACGCACTTTGAATTGCCTTGTTGTTGAAATGTGCTTTACAAATAAACTTGCCTTGCCTTGCCTCTCTGCTCCTATACAGTCACACAATACATGTACTGCTCTCCAAGAAATATATGGTATAATAGTACACAAGTGATGTACAAAAACCATGGTGGATAAATATTCTTGCTGCTTGGAGATATAGTTACAAAATGATATACATACATACATACATACAGTCTATCCTCCTGCATCGCTCCTGTGTCGCTACAGTGCTGTGAAAGATATAAATAAATGGCTCCAATTTGTATTTAATAAAATGCTGGTAAACAGAAAAGTCTTCAGCTCTGATTTAAAGCAACAGAGAGCCGTAAACCTGCAGGTTTCTGTAAGTCTGTTATAAAAACTGAAAGCTGCTTCTCTTTAGTTTAGACTCTGGAGACAGTAAGCAGACAAAAGTGTGAAGATGATGATGATGATGATGATGATGATGAAGATGATGATGATGATGATGATGATGGATGGTACACAGAGATTGACTCTTCAACATGTTTCTCTTGTTTTAGTCCACCAGGTGTCGCTGCTGGGCCTCCCAACATTTACACTTCAATGTTACAGCGAGGTCTCAGGAAATCTGCGCTGTGTTCACTTTATTGAAATAAGACGAGCTAGAACTTTATTCATCACGAAGTCAAATACTCAAATATATGTTTGATTAAAGATTACATCAGAAAAATACAATATAATACAAATACATGAACAATTGAATAACAATTATTATGAGTAAATTAAATAATAGTGACATCATTGCAAAACAAAATAGAATTATATTAAGAGTAAGGTCATTAAATTAGTAAATTAAATTAAATTATTAAAAGTGAAAAGTAGAAAGTGTATAATAAGTAATACTAACACCAGTGCCTAATAAAATCTAAAATATTGATCAGTATATCAAGGATTGATGTTGTCAATAATATATAAAAGTAGTAAAAGTTATATTGTTTACGTTGTAGAACATGTGATTAAACTTAATGCTAGTTTATATACAGCGTTTAATAAATATACTGTTGGTCTTTTAATACATGTAACTATAGTAGATGCCAAAATACAATTTAAAGACTATTTTCCGTGAAATAATAAATAACTATAATTGATGTAATATGAGTTTGCTGTGATGAAATTTATAACCTTTTTAGTACAAAATGTCCAAAGAGAGATGTTTTTTTTATTTATTTATTTGTTTACATCATTAACATTAAATGAGTGCATTGTGCATCGTAACAATATGCGTCAGTAGGCAGAGGACAGAAGACTGACACCAGAACAAGTGAACCAAGTGACAGCTTGGTCTCCATCCTAAACTCTTCCTGCAGTGGTGACTGAAACAACTCTGATGAGGATCTTGAACGGAGTCACATCAACCAGACGCTGAGGAGATGTCTTGTCTCAGCACAACTTCTGAGGTGAACTGCAGTCAAGCAGCCTCCACGTTGTTTTTCGGTCCACGTATACTCGGCATTACGGTAAGAGCTGATGTCAAAATAAGAGCAAAGTTCCTCTGAACGTGATGGGACATGTCAAAGGCCTATGACATATTTTGACATTTATTTATTCTCTATTTTGCACCTCAAAAAGATCTCATAGTGTTAAGTTGGTGTTTTCTTACTATTTCATTTACATATTTTGTCATTTATTTATTCTCTATTTTGCTATCTCGTAATGCTGTTATTGTTTTAATTATATTTCTTGTACTACTTTTCTTAATTTATTTTTCATCTATTTTGCAAATTAAAAAGATATGTTGTATGGTAATATTTCTATTTTATTTACTTATTTTTTTGTATTTATTGTGACAAACTACTTAAAGACATTGTACTCTAACTAATTTAATCTCTAATTTAAAGAATGCAAGAAAGCAATACAACAATTAAATACCACTAAAACGTTTCAGGTTTCCGACATGTAAATCATCACATTGACATACTCTACTTCTTATTTGTGTCATTGTAATAAACATAATATTGTGAGAATATAACAAACAGAATGAAGCCAGATATGAAAATAAATAATCTGTTATTGAATATGGCATCACATTAAAAACCCTTACCTAAAAGTCCTTGTATATGTAATAGTTTGTGACAATACGCTGTATCCTTTTAATTCTAATATGAGTTTAGAGGTAAATTGGCTCATGAATCTGATTTGAAGTTAGCTCATGAAGGATATTTTGAAGGGCTTTAATTTTGAAATCACACATCAGAATATCTTTATTGTCTCTGAGTGAGAACATGCTATCGATATTAAGTTTAAGTATTCACACAATGGAAATTAAATGTTTCCTTGAAATACAGTTTGCATGTGGTATTTTCTTTTTTTTTTTTAAAGTTAATAGTTAATTTTCATTCATTTAGTTTGATTCATTAATGTATCTGTATTTACAGACGTGTTGACTGACTTAATGAATAAATGTGACATCCCTCATTTGTATGTTGAAAGAAGTCCCGCCCACAATGAGTCCGGGAAACCAACATCTCTTCTTTAACCATCAACCTATCAGACTGGTCGGTCTCCTTTTCTTCCGTCCCATATTAATCATTGAAACACAATTCAATTCAATTTATTTTTGTATAGCCCAAAATCACAAATTACAAATTTGCCTCAGAGGGCTTTACAATCTGCACACAACGACATCCTCTGTCCCAGAACCTGTCATCGACTCAGGAAAAACTCCCCCAAAAACCCTATCAACAGGGAGAAAAATGGAAGAAACCTTCAGGAGAGCAGCAGAGGAGGATCCCTCTCTCAGGATGGACAGAGTACAAAAATAGATGTCATGTGTACAGAATGAACAGCATAACAGAGTTACAACACGTTCAATTCACATGACAGAAATGATTCATGTAATAGTAGCAGTAAGTGACGGGGAGGACCACAGCAGGACGGAGGACCAGGTTCCAGATTTAACCACGATCCACAGAAACCTGCGAGGCGAGAAGGCACAAAGACTTTGGGATGGAGCAGAATTAGTAATGTGCATTAATGGTGCATGAATAATAGAGAAGAATGCGCATCAGCAGGGCCACGGCAGGAACCAGGAACCAGGAGGCAGGACCAGGGTCCAGATGCAACCACGATCTGTGGAAACCTGCGAGGCGAGAAAGCACAAAGACTCGGAGGGAAGAAGTAGAGTTAGTAATGTGCATTGATAGAACATGAATTCATACAGAAGGAGAGAAAGAAAAGGATAGAGGAGCTCAGTGTATCCTAAGATGTCCCCCAGCAGTCTAGACCTATAGCAGCATATCAAGGGGCTGGAAAGAATGGACCAGGGCAAACCTGAGCCAACCCTAACTATAAGCGCTATCAAAGAGGAAAGTCTTAAGTCTACTCTTAAATGTGGTCACTGTGTCTGCCCCCCGGACTGAAAGTGGAAGCTGGTTCCATAGAAGAGGAGCTTGATAACTGAAGGCTCTGGCTCCCATCCTACTTTTTAAGACTCTAGGAACCACAAGCAGCCCTGCATTCAGTGAGCGCAGCGCTCTAGTGGGGTAATATGGTACTATGATATCCTTAAGATATGATGGTGCCTCACCACTTAAGGCTTTGTAGGTGAGGAGAAGGATTTTAAATTCGACTCTGGAGTTTATAGGGAGCCAGTGCAGAGAAGCTAATACAGGAGTAATATGATCTCTCCTCTAGTTTTTGTTAGTACACGACCTGCAGCATTCTGGATCAACTGGAGAGATTTAAGAGACTTATTAGAGCAGCCTGATAATAAGGAGTTACAGTAGTCTAGTCTAGAAGTAACAAATGCGTGAACTAATTTTTCTGCATCGCTTTGAGACAGGATGTGTCTAATTTTTTAAATGTTGCATAGGTGAAAAAATGCAGTCCTTGAGATTTGTTTTACGTGAGAGTTAAAGGACAAGTCCTGATCAAAGATAACTCTGAGATTCTTTACGGTGGTGCTGGATGTCAGGGCAATGCCATCAAGAGAAACCACATCATTAGATAGTTGATTCCGGAGGTGTTCTGGGCCTAGTAAAATAACTTCAGTTTTGTCTGAGTTTAACATCAGGAAGTTGCAGGTCATCCAGGTTTTTCTGTCTTTGACACATGCTTGAAGTTTAACAAGCTGGTTGGTTTGGTCTGGCTTGATCGATAGA
>JACSYO010000055.1:35000-52618 GCA_016806645.1 Ophiodon elongatus | reverse complement strand
GTGTTTATGTTAATAAAGTAATACTATGAACCAGGTTGTTTATGTTAATAAATTAATACTATGAACGAGGTTGTTTATGTTAATAAAGTAATACTGTGAACCAGGTTGTTTATGTTAATAAAGTAATACTATGAACCAGATTGTTTATGTTAATAAAGTAATACTATGAACCAGATTGTTAATGTTAAAAAAGTAATACTATGAACCAGGTTGTTTATGTTAATAAAAAAATACTATGAACCAGATTTTTAATGTTAATAAAGTAATACTATGAACCAGGTTGTTCATGTTGTTAATAAAGTAATACTATGTAAGAGGTTGTTCATGTTGTTAATAAAGTAATACTGTGAACGAGGTTGTTTATGTTAAAAAATCAATACTATGAACCAGGTTGTTTATGTTAATAAAGTAATACTATGAACCAGGTTGTTTATGTTAATAAAGTAATACTATGAACCAGGGTGTTTATGTTAATAAAGTAATACTATGAACCAGGGTGTTTATGTTAATAACGTAATACTATGAACCAGGGTGTTTATGTTAATAAAGTAATACTATGAACGAGGTTGTTTATGTTAATAAAGTAATACTGTGAACCAGGTTGTTTATGTTAATAAAGTAATACTATGAACCAGGTTGTTTATGTTAATAAAGTAATACTATGAACCAGGGTGTTTATGTTAATAACTTAATACTATGAACCAGGTTGTTTAAGTTAATAAAGTAATACTATGAACAAGGTTGTTTGTGTTAATAAAGTAAAACTATGAACCAGGTTGTTTATGTTAATAAAATAATACTATGAACCAGGTTGTTTATGTTAAGAAAGTAATACTGTGAACCAGGTTGTTTAAGTTAATAAAGTAATACTATGAACCAGGTTGTTTATGTTAAAAAATCAATACTATGAACCAGGTTGTTTATGTTGATAAAGTAATACTATGAACAAGGTTGTTTATGTTAATAAAGTAATACTGTGAACCAGGTTGTTTATGTTAATAAAGTAATATATGAACCAGGTTGTTTATGTTAATAAAGTAATACTATGAACCAGGTTGTTTATGTTAATAAAGTAATACTATGAACCAGGTTGTTCATGTTGTTAATAAAGTAATACTATGAACCAGGTTGTTAATGTTGTTAATAAAGTAATATTATGTAAGAGGTTGTTTATGTTGTTAATAAAGTAATACTATGGACGAGGTTGTTTATGTTAATAAAGTTATACTATGGAACAGGTTGTTTAAGTTAATAAAGTAAAACTATGAACCAGGTTGTTTATGTTAATAAAGTAATACTATGAAGGATGTTGTTAATGTTGTTAATAAAGTAATACTCTGAACCGGTTTGTTTATGTTAATAAAGTAATACTATGAACCAGGTTGTTTATGTTAATAAAGTAACACTATGAACGAGGTTGTTTATGTTAATAAAGTAACACTATGAACGAGGTTGTTTATGTTAATAAAGTTACACTTTGGAACAGGTTGTTTATGTAGTTAATAAAGTAATACTATGAACAAGGTTGTTTATGTTAATAAATTAATACTATGAACCGGTTTGTTTATGTTAATAAAGTAATACTATGAAAGGTTGTTTATGTTAATAAAGTAATACTGTGAACGGTTGTTTAAGTGAATAAAGTAATCTATGAACCAGGTTGTTTATGTTGAAAATCAATACTGTGACCAGGTTGTTTATGTTAAAAAATCAATACTATGAACCAGTTTGTTTATGTTTATTAAGTAATACTATGAACAAGGTTGTTTATGTTAATAAAGTAATAATGTGAACCAGGTTGTTTATGTTAATAAGTTAATACTATGACAGGTTGTTTATGTTAATAAAATAATATATGAGACAGGTTGTTAATGTTAATAAAGTAATACTATGAACCAGGTTGTTTATGTTTGAAGTAATACTATGAACCAGGTTGTTCATTTTGTTAATAAAGTAATACTATGAACCAGGTTGGTCATGTTGTTAATAAAGTAATACTATGTAGAGGTTGTTCATGTTGTTAATAAAGTAATACTATGAACAAGTTGTTTATTTTAATAAATTAATACTATGAACCGGTTTGTTAATGTTAATAAAGTAATACTATGAACCAGGTTGTTTATGTTAATGAAGTAATACTATGAACCAGGTTGTTGATGTTGTTAATAAAGTAATACTATGTAAGAGGTTGTTCATGTTGTTAATAAAGTAATACTATGAACAAGATTGTTTATGTTAATAATAATACTATGAACCAGGTTGTTTATGTTAATAAAGTAATACTATGAACCAGGTTGTTTATGTTAATAAAGTAATACTATGAACGAGGTTGTTCATGTTGTTAATAAAGTAATACTGTGTAAGAGGTTGTTCATGTTGTTAATAAAGTAATACTATGTAAGAGGTTGTTCATGTTGTTAATAAAGTAATACTATGAACAAGGTTGTTTATTTTAATAAATTAATACTATGAACAGGTTTGTTTATGTTAATAAAGTAATATTATGAACCAGGTTGTTTATGTTAATAAAGTAACACGATGGACGAGGTTGTTTATGTTAATAAAGTTACACTATGGAACAGGTTGTTTATGTAGTTAATAAAGTAAAACTATGAACCAGGTTGTTTAAGTTAATAAAATAATACTATGAACCAGATTGTTAATGTTAATAAAGTAATACTATGAACCAGGTTGTTTATGTTAATAAAGTAATACTATGAACCAGGTTGTTCATGTTGTTTATAAAGTAATACTATGAACCAGGTTGTTCATGTTGTTAATAAAGTAATACTATGTAAGAGGTTGTTCATGTTGTTAATAAAGTAATACTATGAACGAGGTTGTTTATGTTAAAAAATCAATACTACCAGGTTGTTTATGTTAAAAAATCAATACTATGAACCAGGTTGTTTATGTTAATAAAGTAATACTATGACCAGGTTGTTTATGTTAATAAAGTAATACTATGAACCAGGGTGTTTATGTTAATAAAGTAATACTATGAACCAGGTTGTTTATGTTAATAACGTAATACTATGAACCAGGGTGTTTATGTTAATAAAGTAATACTATGAACGAGGTTGTTTATGTTAATAAAGTAATACTGTGAACCAGGTTGTTTATGTTAATAAAGTAATACTATGAACCAGGTTGTTTATGTTAATAAAGTAATACTATGAACAAGGTAGTTTATGTTAATAAAGTAATACTATGAACCAGGTCGTTTATGTTAATAAAGTAATACTATGAACCAGGGTGTTTATGTTCATAACGTAATACTATGAACCAGGGTGTTTATGTTAATAAAATAATATGTGAACCAGATTGTTAATGTTAATAAAGTAATACTATGAACCAGGTTGTTTATGTTAATAAAGTAATGCTATGAACCAGGTTGTTCATTTTGTTAATAAAGTAATACTATGAACCAGGTTGGTCATGTTGTTAATAAAGTAATACTATGTAAGAGGTTGTTCATGTCGTTAATAAAGTAATACTATGTAAGAGGTTGTTCATGTTGTTAATAAAGTAATACTATGAACAAGGTTGTTTATGTTAATAAATTAATACTATGAACCGGTTTGTTAATGTTAATAAAGTAATATTATGAACCAGGTTGTTTATGTTAATAAAGTAACACGATGGACGAGGTTGTTTATGTTAATAAAGTTACACTATGGAACAGGTTGTTTATGTAGTTAATAAAGTAAAACTATGAACCAGGTTGTTTAAGTTAATAAAATAATACTATGAACCAGATTGTTAATGTTAATAAAGTAATACTATGAACCAGGTTGTTTATGTTAATAAAGTAATGCTATGAACCAGGTTGTTCATGTTGTTTATAAAGTAATACTATGAACCAGGTTGTTCATGTTGTTAATAAAGTAATACTATGTAAGAGGTTGTTCATGTTGTTAATAAAGTAATAGTATGAACGAGGTTGTTTATGTTAAAAAATCAATACTACCAGGTTGTTTATGTTAAAAAATCAATACTATGAACCAGGTTGTTTATGTTAATAAAGTAATACTATGAACCAGGTTGTTTATGTCAATAAAGTAATACTATGAACCAGGTTGTTTATGTTAATAAAGTAATACTATGAACCAGGTTGTTCATTTTGTTAATAAAGTAATACTATGAACCAGGTTGGTCATGTTGTTAATAAAGTAATACTATGTAAGAGGTTGTTCATGTCGTTAATAAAGTAATACTATTTAAGAGGTTGTTCATGTTGTTAATAAAGTAATACTATGAACAAGATTGTTAATGTTAATAAATTTATACTATGAACCGGTTTGTTTATGTTAATAAAGTAATACTATGAACCAGGTTGTTTATGTTAATAAAGTAATACTATGAACCAGGTTGTTTATGTTAATAAAGTAACACTGTGAACGAGGTTGCTTATGTTAATAAAGTTACACTATGGAACAGGTTGTTTATGTAGTTAATAAAGTAAAACTATGAACCAGGTTGTTTATGTTAATAAAATAATACTATGAACCAGATTGTTAATGTTAATAAAGTAATACTATGAACCAGGTTGTTTATTTTAATAAAATAATACTATGAACCAGATTGTTAATGTTAATAAAGTAATACTATGAACCAGGTTGTTCATGTTGTTAATAAAGTAATACTATGAACGTGGTTGTTTATGTTAAAAAATCAATACTATGAACCAGGTTGTTTATGTTAATAAATTAATACTATGAACCAGATTGTTTATGTTAATAAATTAATACTATGAACCAGATTGTTTATGTTAATAAAGCAATACTATGAACCAGGTTGTTAATGTTAATAAAGTAATACTATGAACCAGGTTGTTTATGTTAATAAAGTAATACTATGAACCAGGTTGTTCATGTTGTTAATAAAGTAATACTATTTAAGAGGTTGTTCATGTTGTTAATAAAGTAATACTATGAACCAGGTTGTTTATGTTAATAAAGTAATACTATGAACGAGGTTGTTTATGTTAATAAAGTAATACTGTGAACCAGGTTGTTCATTTTGTTAATAAAGTAATACTATGAACCAGGTTGGTCATGTTGTTAATAAAGTAATACTATGTAAGAGGTTGTTCATGTTGTTAATAAAGTAATACTATGTAAGAGGTTGTTCATGTTGTTAATAAAGTAATACTATGAACAAGGTTGTTTATTTTAATAAATTAATACTATGAACCGGTTTGTTAATGTTAATAAAGTAATATTATGAACCAGGTTGTTTATGTTAATAAAGTAACACGATGGACGAGGTTGTTTATGTTAATAAAGTTACACTATGGAACAGGTTGTTTATGTAGTTAATAAAGTAAAACTATGAACCAGGTTGTTTAAGTTAATAAAATAATACTATGAACCAGATTGTTAATGTTAATAAAGTAATACTATGAACCAGGTTGTTTATGTTAATAAAGTAATACTATGAACCAGGTTGTTCATGTTGTTTATAAAGTAATACTATGAACCAGGTTGTTCATGTTGTTAATAAAGTAATACTATGTAAGAGGTTGTTCATGTTGTTAATAAAGTAATACTATGAACGAGGTTGTTTATGTTAAAAAATCAATACTACCAGGTTGTTTATGTTAAAAAATCAATACTATGAACCAGGTTGTTTATGTTAATAAAGTAATACTATGAACCAGGTTGTTTATGTTAATAAAGTAATACTATGAACCAGGGTGTTTATGTTAATAACGTAATACCATGAACCAGGTTGTTTATGTTAATAAAGTAACACTGTGAACCAGGTTGTTTAAGTTAATAAAGTAATACTATGAAACAGGTTGTTTATGTTAGAAAAATCAATACTATGAACCAGGTTGTTAATGTTAAAAAATCAATACTATGAACAAGGTTGTTTATGTTGATAAAGTAATACTACGAACAAGGTTGTTTATGTTAATAAAGTAATACTATGAACCAGGGTGTTTATGTTAATAACGTAATACCATGAACCAGGTTGTTTATGTTAATAAAGTAATACTATGAACCATGTTGTTTATGTTAATAAATTAATACTATGAACCGGATTGTTTATGTTTATAAAGCAATACTATGAACCAGGTTGTTAATGTTAATAAAGTAATACTATGAACCAGGTTGTTTATGTTAATAAAGTAATACTGTGAACCAGGTTGTTTAAGTTAATAAAGTAAAACTATGAACCAGGTTGTTTATGTTAATAAAATAATATGTGAACCAGATTGTTAATGTTCATAAAGTAATACTATGAACCAGGTTGTTTATGTTAATAAAGTAATACTATGAACCAGGTTGTTTATTTTGTTAATAAAGTAATACTATGAACCAGGTTGGTCATGTTGTTAATAAAGTAATACTATGTAAGAGGTTGTTCATGTTGTTAATAAAGTAATACTATGTAAGAGGTTGTTCATGTTGTTAATAAAGTAATACTATGAACAAGGTTGTTTATTTTAATAAATTAATACTATGAACCGGTTTTTAATGTTAATAAAGTAATATTATGAACCAGGTTGTTTATGTTAATAAAGTAACACTATGAACGAGGTTGTTTATGTTAATAAAGTTACACTATGGAACAGGTTGTTTTTGTAGTTAATAAAGTAAAACTATGAACCAGGTTGTTTAAGTTAATAAAGTAATACTATGAACCAGGTTGTTTATGTTAGAAAAATCAATACTATGAACCAGGTTGTTTATGTTAAAAAATCAATACTATGAACAAGGTTGTTTATGTTGATAAAGTAATACTATGAACAAGGTTGTTTATGTTAATAAAGTAATAATATGAACCAGGTTGTTTATGTTAATAAAGTAATACTATGAACCAGGTTGTTTATGTTAATAAATTAATACTATGAACCGGATTGTTTATGTTAATAAAGCAATACTATGAACCAGGTTGTTAATGTTAATAAATTAATACTATGAACCGGATTGTTTATGTTAATAAAGCAATACTATGTACCAGGTTGTTAATGTTAATAAAGTAATACTATGAACCAGGTTGTTTATGTTAATAAAGTAATACTGTGAACCAGGTTGTTTAAGTTAATAAAGTAAAACTATGAACCAGGTTGTTTATGTTAATAAAATAATATGTGAACCAGATTGTTAATGTTAATAAAGTAATACTATGAACCAGGTTGTTTCTGTTAATAAAGTAATACTATGAACCAGGTTGTTCATTTTGTTAATAAAGTAATACTATGAACCAGGTTGGTCATGTTGTTAATAAAGTAATACTATGTAAGAGGTTGTTCATGTTGTTAATAAAGTAATACTATGTAAGAGGTTGGTCATGTTGTTAATAAAGTAATACTATGTAAGAGGTTGTTCATGTTGTCAATAAAGTAATACTATGTAAGAGGTTGTTCATGTTGTTAATAAAGTAATACTATGAACAAGGTTGTTTATTTTAATAAATTAATACTATGAACCGGTTTTTAATGTTAATAAAGTAATATTATGAACCAGGTTGTTTATGTTAATAAAGTAACACTATGAACGAGGTTGTTTATGTTAATAAAGTTACACTATGGAACAGGTTGTTTACGTAGTTAATAAAGTAAAACTATGAACCAGGTTGTTTAAGTTAATAAAATAATACTATGAACCAGATTGTTAATGTTAATAAAGTAATACTATGAACCAGGTTGTTTATGTTAATAAAGTAATACTATGAACCAGGTTGTTCATGTTGTTTATAAAGTAATACTATGAACCAGGTTGTTCATGTTGTTAATAAAGTAATACTATGTAAGAGGTTGTTCATGTTGTTAATAAAGTAATACTATGAACGAGGTTGTTTATGTTAAAAAATCAATACTACCAGGTTGTTTATGTTAAAAAATCAATACTATGAACCAGGTTGTTTATGTTAATAAAGTAATACTATGAACCAGGTTGTTTATGTTAATAAAGTAATACTATGAACCAGGGTGTTTATGTTAATAAAGCAATACTATGAACCAGGTTGTTTATGTTAATAAAGTAATACTATGAACCAGGGTGTTTATGTTAATAAAGTAATACTATGAACAAGGTTGTTTATGTTAATAAAGTAATACTATGAATCAGGTTGTTTATGTTTATAAAGTAAAACTATGAACCAGGGTGTTTATGTTAATAACGTAATACTATGAACCAGCGTTTTTATGTTAATAAAGTAATACTATGAACAAGGTTGTTTATGTTAATAAAGTAATACTGTGATCCAGGTTGTTTATGTTAATAAAATAATACTATGAACCAGATTGTTAATGTTAATAAAGTAATACTATGAACCAGGTTGTTTATGTTAATAAAGTAATACTGTGAACCAGGTTGTTTAAGTTCATAAAGTAATCCTATGAACGAGGTTGTTTATGTTAATAAAGTAATACTGTGATCCAGATTGTTTAAGTTAATAAAGTAATACTATGAACAAGGTTGTTTATGTTAATAAATTAGTACAATGAACCGGTTTGTTTATGTTAATAAAGTAATACTATGAACCAGGTTGTTTATGTTAATAAAGTAACACTATGAACGAGGTTGTTTATGTTAATAAAGTAACACTATGGAACAGGTTGTTTATGTAGTTAATAAAGTAATACTATGAACCAGGTTGTTTATGTTAATAAAGTAATACTGTGAACCAGGTTGTTTATGTTAATAAAGTAATACTATGAACCAGGTTGTTTATGTTAATAAAGTAATACTATGAACCAGGGTGTTTATGTTAATAACGTAATACTATGAACAAGGTTGTTTAAGTTAATAAAGTAATACTATGAACAAGGTTGTTTATGTTAAAAAATCAATACTATGAACCAGGTTGTTTATGTTAATAAAGTAATACTATGAACCAGGTTGTTTATGTTAATAAAGTAATACTATGAACCAGGTTGTTTATGTTAATAAAGTAATACTATGAACCAGGGTGTTTATGTTAATAAAGTAATACTATGAACCAGGGTGTTTATGTTAATAACGTAATACCATGAACCAGGTTGTTTATGTTAATAAAGTAACACTGTGAACCAGGTTGTTTAAGTTAATAAAGTAATACTATGAAACAGGTTGTTTATGTTAGAAAAATCAATACTATGAACCAGGTTGTTTATGTTAAAAAATCAATACTATGAACAAGGTTGTTTATGTTGATAAAGTAATACTACGAACAAGGTTGTTTATGTTAATAAAGTAATACTATGAACCAGGGTGTTTATGTTAATAACGTAATACCATGAACCAGGTTGTTTATGTTAATAAAGTAATACTATGAACCATGTTGTTTATGTTAATAAATTAATACTATGAACCGGATTGTTTATGTTTATAAAGCAATACTATGAACCAGGTTGTTAATGTTAATAAAGTAATACTATGAACCAGGTTGTTTATGTTAATAAAGTAATACTGTGAACCAGGTTGTTTAAGTTAATAAAGTAAAACTATGAACCAGGTTGTTTATGTTAATAAAATAATATGTGAACCAGATTGTTAATGTTCATAAAGTAATACTATGAACCAGGTTGTTTATGTTAATAAAGTAATACTATGAACCAGGTTGTTCATTTTGTTAATAAAGTAATACTATGAACCAGGTTGGTCATGTTGTTAATAAAGTAATACTATGTAAGAGGTTGTTCATGTTGTTAATAAAGTAATACTATGTAAGAGGTTGTTCATGTTGTTAATAAAGTAATACTATGAACAAGGTTGTTTATTTTAATAAATTAATACTATGAACCGGTTTTTAATGTTAATAAAGTAATATTATGAACCAGGTTGTTTATGTTAATAAAGTAACACTATGAACGAGGTTGTTTATGTTAATAAAGTTACACTATGGAACAGGTTGTTTTTGTAGTTAATAAAGTAAAACTATGAACCAGGTTGTTTAAGTTAATAAAGTAATACTATGAACCAGGTTGTTTATGTTAGAAAAATCAATACTATGAACCAGGTTGTTTATGTTAAAAAATCAATACTATGAACAAGGTTGTTTATGTTGATAAAGTAATACTATGAACAAGGTTGTTTATGTTAATAAAGTAATAATATGAACCAGGTTGTTTATGTTAATAAAGTAATACTATGAACCAGGTTGTTTATGTTAATAAATTAATACTATGAACCAGATTGTTTATGTTAATAAAGCAATACTATGAACCAGGTTGTTAATGTTAATAAATTAATACTATGAACCGGATTGTTTATGTTAATAAAGCAATACTATGTACCAGGTTGTTAATGTTAATAAAGTAATACTATGAACCAGGTTGTTTATGTTAATAAAGTAATACTGTGAACCAGGTTGTTTAAGTTAATAAAGTAAAACTATGAACCAGGTTGTTTATGTTAATAAAATAATATGTGAACCAGATTGTTAATGTTAATAAAGTAATACTATGAACCAGGTTGTTTCTGTTAATAAAGTAATACTATGAACCAGGTTGTTCATTTTGTTAATAAAGTAATACTATGAACCAGGTTGGTCATGTTGTTAATAAAGTAATACTATGTAAGAGGTTGTTCATGTTGTTAATAAAGTAATACTATGTAAGAGGTTGGTCATGTTGTTAATAAAGTAATACTATGTAAGAGGTTGTTCATGTTGTCAATAAAGTAATACTATGTAAGAGGTTGTTCATGTTGTTAATAAAGTAATACTATGAACAAGGTTGTTTATTTTAATAAATTAATACTATGAACCGGTTTTTAATGTTAATAAAGTAATATTATGAACCAGGTTGTTTATGTTAATAAAGTAACACTATGAACGAGGTTGTTTATGTTAATAAAGTTACACTATGGAACAGGTTGTTTACGTAGTTAATAAAGTAAAACTATGAACCAGGTTGTTTAAGTTAATAAAATAATACTATGAACCAGATTGTTAATGTTAATAAAGTAATACTATGAACCAGGTTGTTTATGTTAATAAAGTAATACTATGAACCAGGTTGTTCATGTTGTTTATAAAGTAATACTATGAACCAGGTTGTTCATGTTGTTAATAAAGTAATACTATGTAAGAGGTTGTTCATGTTGTTAATAAAGTAATACTGTGAACGAGGTTGTTTATGTTAAAAAATCAATACTACCAGGTTGTTTATGTTAAAAAATCAATACTATGAACCAGGTTGTTAATGTTAATAAAGTAATACTATGAACCAGGTTGTTTATGTTAATAAAGTAATACTATGAACCAGGGTGTTTATGTTAATAAAGTAATACTATGAACCAGGTTGTTTATGTTAATAAAGTAATACTATGAACCAGGGTGTTTATGTTAATAAAGTAATACTATGAACAAGGTTGTTTATGTTAATAAAGTAATACTATGAATCAGGTTGTTTATGTTTATAAAGTAAAACTATGAACCAGGGTGTTTATGTTAATAACGTAATACTATGAACCAGCGTTTTTATGTTAATAAAGTAATACTATGAACAAGGTTGTTTATGTTAATAAAGTAATACTGTGATCCAGGTTGTTTATGTTAATAAAATAATACTATGAACCAGATTGTTAATGTTAATAAAGTAATACTATGAACCAGGTTGTTTATGTTAATAAAGTAATACTGTGAACCAGGTTGTTTAAGTTCATAAAGTAATCCTATGAACGAGGTTGTTTATGTTAATAAAGTAATACTGTGATCCAGATTGTTTAAGTTAATAAAGTAATACTATGAACAAGGTTGTTTATGTTAATAAATTAGTACAATGAACCGGTTTGTTTATGTTAATAAAGTAATACTATGAACCAGGTTGTTTATGTTAATAAAGTAACACTATGAACGAGGTTGTTTATGTTAATAAAGTTACACTATGGAACAGGTTGTTTATGTAGTTAATAAAGTAATACTATGAACCAGGTTGTTTATGTTAATAAAATAATACTATGAACCAGATTGTTCATGTTAATAAAGTAATACTATGAACTAGGTTGTTCATGTTGTTAATAAAGTAATACTATGTAAGAGGTTGTTCATGTTGTTAATAAAGTAATACTATGAACGAGGTTGTTTATGTTAAAAAATCAATACTACCAGGTTGTTTATGTTAAAAAATCAATACTATGAACCAGGTTGTTTATGTTAATAAAGTAATACTATGAACCAGGTTGTTTATGTTAATAAAGTAATACTATGAACCAGGGTGTTTATGTTAATAACGTAATACCATGAACCAGGTTGTTTATGTTAATAAAGTAACACTGTGAACCAGGTTGTTTAAGTTAATAAAGTAATACTATGAACCAGGTTGTTTATGTTAATAAAGTAATACTGTGAACCAGGTTGTTTATGTTAGAAAAATCAATACTATGAACCAGGTTGTTTATGTTAAAAAATCAATACTATGAACAAGGTTGTTTATGTTGATAAAGTAATACTATGAACAAGGTTGTTTATGTTAATAAAGTAATAATATGAACCAGGTTGTTTATGTTAATAAATTAATACTATGAACCGGATTGTTTATGTTAATAAAGCAAGACTATGAACCAGGTTGTTAATGTTAATAAATTAATACTATGAACCGGATTGTTTATGTTAATAAAGCAATACTATGTACCAGGTTGTTAATGTTAATAAAGTAATACTATGAACCAGGTTGTTTATGTTAATAAAGTAATACTGTGAACCAGGTTGTTTAAGTTAATAAAGTAAAACTATGAACCAGGTTGTTTATGTTAATAAAATAATATATGAACCAGATTGTTAATGTTAATAAAGTAATACTATGAACCAGGTTGTTTATGTTAATAAAGTAATACTATGAACCAGGTTGTTCATTTTGTTAATAAAGTAATACTATGAACCAGGTTGGTCATGTTGTTAATAAAGTAATACTATGTAAGAGGTTGTTCATGTTGTTAATAAAGTAATACTATGTAAGAGGTTGGTCATGTTGTTAATAAAGTAATACTATGAACCAGGGTGTTTATGTTAATAACGTAATACTATGAACCATGGTGTTTATGTTAATAAAGTAATACTATGAACAAGGTTGTTTATGTTAATAAAGTAATACTGTGATCCAGGTTGTTTATGTTAATAAAATAATACTATGAACCAGATTGTTAATGTTAATAAAGTAATACTATGAACCAGGTTGTTTATGTTAATAAAGTAATACTGTGAACCAGGTTGTTTAAGTTCATAAAGTAATCCTATGAACGAGGTTGTTTATGTTAATAAAGTAATAATATGAACCAGGTTGTTTATGTTAATAAAGTAATACTATGAAACAGGTTGTTTATGTTAATAAATTAATACTATGAACCAGATTGTTTATGTTAATAAAGCAATACTATGAACCAGGTTGTTAATGTTAATAAAGTAATAATATGAACCAGGTTGTTTATGTTAATAAAGTAATACTATGAAACAGGTTGTTTATGTTAATAAATTAATACTATGAACCAGATTGTTTATGTTAATAAAGCAATACTATGAACCAGGTTGTTAATGTTAATAAAGTAATACTATGAACCAGAATGTTTATGTTAATAAAGTAATACTGTGAACCAGGTTGTTTAAGTTAATAAAGTAAAACTATGAACCAGGTTGTTTATGTTAATAAAATAATATGTGAACCAGATTGTTAATGTTAATAAAGTAATACTATGAACCTGGTTGTTTATGTTAATAAAGTAATACTATGAACCAGGTTGTTCATTTTGTTAATAAAGTAATACTATGAACCAGGTTGGTCATGTTGTTAATAAAGTAATACTATGTAAGAGGTTGTTCATGTTGTTAATAAAGTAATACTATGAACCAGGTTGTTTATGTTAATAAAATAATACTATGAACCAGATTGTTAATGTTAATAAAGTAATACTATGAACCAGGTTGTTTCTGTTAATAAAGTAATACTGTGATCCAGGTTGTTTAAGTTAATAAAGTAATACTATGAACAAGGTTGTTCATGTTAATAAAGTAATACTATGAACCAGGTTGTTTATGTCAATAAATTAATACTATGAACCAGATTGTTAATGTTAATAAAGCAATACTATGAACCAGGTTGTTAATGTTAATAAAGTAATACTATGAACCAGATTGTTTATGTTAATAAAGTAATACTGTGAACCAGGTTGTTTAAGTTAATAAAGTAAAACTATGAACCAGGTTGTTTATGTTAATAAAATAATATATGAACCAGATTGTTAATGTTAATAAAGTAATACTATGAACCAGGTTGTTCATTTTGTTAATAAAGTAATACTATGAACCAGGTTGTTCATGTTGTTAATAAAGTAATACTATGAACAAGGTTGTTTATGTTAATAAAGTAATACTATGAACCAGGGTGTTTATGGTAATAAAGTAATACTATGAACCAGGTTGTTTATGTTAATAAAGTAATACTATGAACCAGGGTGTTTATGGTAATAAAGTAATACTATGAACCAGGTTGTTTATGTTAATAAAGTAATACTATGAACCAGGGTGTTTATGTTAATAACGTAATACTATGAACCAGGGTGTTTTTGTGAATAAAGTAATACTATGAACGAGGTTGTTTATGTTAATAAAGTAATACTGTGAACCAGGTTGTTTATGTTAATAAAGTAATACTATGAACCAGGTTGTTTATGTTAATAAAGTAATACTATGAACCAGGGTGTTTATGTTAATAACGTAATACTATGAACCAGGTTGTTTAAGTTAATAAAGTAATACTATGAACAAGGTTGTTTATGTTAATAAAGTAAAACTATGAACCAGGTTGTTTATGTTAATAAAATAATACTATGAACCAGATTGTTAATGTTAATAAAGTAATACTATGAACCAGGTTGTTTATGTTAAGAAAGTAATACTGTGAACCAGGTTGTTTAAGTTAATAAAGTAATACTATGAACCAGGTTGTTTATGTTAAAAAATCAATACTATGAACCAGGTTGTTTATGTTAATAAAGTAATACTATGAACCAGGTTGTTTATGTTAATAAAGTAATACTGTGAACCAGGTTGTTTAAGTTCATAAAGTAATCCTATGACCGAGGTTGTTTATGTTAATAAAGTAATACTGTGATCCAGGTTGTTTAAGTTAATAAAGTAATACTAGGAACAAGGTTGTTTATGTTAATAAAGTAATACTATGAACCAGGTTGTTTATGTTAATAAAGTAATACTATGAACCAGGTTGTTTATGTTAATAAAGTAATACTATGAACCAGGTTGTTCATGTTAATAAAGTAATACTATGAACCAGGTTGTTTATGTTAATAAAGTAATACTATGAACCAGGTTGTTTATGTTAATAAAGTAATACTATGAACCGGTTGTTTATGTTAATAAAGTAATACTATGAACCAGGTTGTTTATGTTAATAAAGTAATACTATGAACGAGGTTGTTTATGTTAATAAAGTTACACTATGGAACAGGTTGTTTATGTAGTTAATAAAGTAATACTATGAACCAGGTTGTTTAAGTTAATAAAGTAATACTATGAACCAGGTTGTTTATGTTAGAAAAATCAATACTATGAACAAGGTTGTTTATGTTGATAAAGTAATACTATGAACAAGGTTGTTTATGTTAATAAAGTAATAATATGAACCAGGTTGTTTATGTTAATAAAGTAATACTATGAACCAGGTTGTTTATGTTAATAAATTAATACTATGAACCAGATTGTTTATGTTAATAAAGCAATACTATGAACCAGGTTGTTAATGTTAATAAAGTAATACTATGAACCAGATTGTTTATGTTAATAAAGTAATACTATGAACCAGGTTGTTTATGTTAATAAAGTAATACTATGAACCAGGTTGTTTATGTTAATAAAGTAATACTATGAACCAGGTTGTTTATGTTAATAAAGTAATACTATGAACCAGGTTGTTCATTTTGTTAATAAAGTAATACTATGAACCAGGTTGGTCATGTTGTTAATAAAGTAATACTATGTAAGAGGTTGTTCATGTTGTTAATAAAGTAATACTATGTCAGAGGTTGTTCATGTTGTTAATAAAGTAATACTATGAACAAGGTTGTTTATGTTAATAAAGTAATACTATGAACCAGGGTGTTTATGGTAATAAAGTAATACTATGAACCAGGTTGTTTATGTTAATAAAGTAATACTATGAACAAGGGTGCTTATGTTAATAAAGTAATACTATGAACCAGGTTGTTCATGTTGTTTATAAAGTAATACTATGAACCATGTTGTTCATGTTGTTAATAAAGTAATACTATGTAAGAGGTTGTTCATGTTGTTAATAAAGTAATACTATGAACGAGGTTGTTTATGTTAAAAAATCAATACTACCAGGTTGTTTATGTTAAAAAATCAATACTATGAACCAGGTTGTTTATGTTAATAAAGTAATACTATGACCAGGTTGTTTATGTTAATAAAGTAATACTATGAACCAGGGTGTTTATGTTAATAAAGTAATACTATGAACCAGGGTGTTTATGTTAATAAAGTAATACTATGAACCAGGTTGTTTATGTTAATAAAGTAATACTATGAACCAGGGTGTTTATGTTAATAACGTAATACTATGAACCAGGGTGTTTATGTTAATAAAGTAATACTATGAACGAGGTTGTTTATGTTAATAAAGTAATACTGTGAACCAGGTTGTTTATGTTAATAAAGTAATACTATGAACCAGGTTGTTTATGTTAATAAAGTAATACTATGAACCAGGGTGTTTATGTTAATAACGTAATACTATGAACCAGGTTGTTTAAGTTCATAAAGTAATTCTATGAACAAGGTTGTTTATGTTAATAAAGTAAAACTATGAACCAGGTTGTTTATGTTAATAAAATAATACTATGAACCAGGGTGTTTATGTTAATAAAGTAATACTATGAACGAGGTTGTTTATGTTAATAAAGTAATACTGTGATCCAGGTTGTTTAAGTTAATAAAGTAATACTATGAACAAGGTTGTTTATGTTAATAAAGTAAAACTATGAACCAGGTTGTTTATGTTAATAAAATAATACTATGAACCAGATTGTTAATGTTAATAAAGTAATACTATGAACCAGGTTGTTTATGTTAAGAAAGTAATACTGTGAACCAGGTTGTTTAAGTTAATAAAGTAATACTATGAACCAGGTTGTTTATGTTAATAAAGTAATACTATGAACAAGGTTGTTTATGTTAATAAAGTAATACTGTGATCCAGGTTGTTTATTTTCATAAAATAATATTATGAACCAGATTGTTAATGTTAATAAAGTAATACTATGAACCAGGTTGTTTATGTTAATAAAGTAATACTGTGAACCAGGTTGTTTAAGTTCATAAAGTAATCCTATGAACGACGTTGTTAATGTTAATAAAGTAATACTATGAACCTGGTTGTTTATGTCGTTGTGACGCAACACTGTAACAACACACGGACAAAGGAATCTAAGAAGCTCTTCTTTGTAGTCCATCTCCTGAACATTGTAGTTTCACCGCTGCAGACTGATATCACTAACACGCGTCTCCCGTCGCATCATAACTACGTAGCTTAGTGAAAGTGGAGTCAGATTCCCTCCCGCGATTGTCTTTTCCTAACTCCTCATGAATTCTCCTAACCATCTTTCTTTGACCCCGTGACGTTTTCCACAGAGGTCAAGGAAAAGTGGAAT
>JACSYO010000055.1:15000-30000 GCA_016806645.1 Ophiodon elongatus | reverse complement strand
TGATATTACGCTGTAACGACAGTATATCGCTATGTGATATTACGCTGTAACGACAGTATATCGCTATGTGATATTACAGTTTAACGACAGTATATCATTATGTGATATTACAGCGTAACGACAGTATATTATTATGTAATATTACAGTGTAACGACAGTATATTATTATGTGATATTACACTGTAACGACATTATATTATTATGTGATATTACAGTTTAATGACAGTATATTATTATGTGATATTACACTGTAACAACAGTATATTTAGGGTCCGAGCACTGACAGTCGTTCCGGGAGGACCCTATTGAAAGTCTCAGGAAGCAATTGGGCGCATATTTGGGGTACTTGTCATGCTCGAAAACTCACCAAATTTGGCACACTTGTCAGGCTTGGTGAAAATACACATGTGATATAGGTGTCATATTTGTGTATTAAAAATTGTCTCTCTAGCGCTCCCTATAAGTTGGACAGGCAATACCCCTCAGCCAGTATGTCCGATTGACTTGAAATTCGACACACATGTTCATCTTCACCTGTTCTACAAAAAAGCCTCTCAGACCCCTAAGCTCCGCCTACTTACATTTTCCACCATTTTTCATTTTGTGAAAAACACATTCTTTTAAACTCCTCCTACACGCTGGGTCCGATTCATACCAAATTTGCGGTGTTGCATTATTGGAGCTATATCATCACAATTAATCAAAGGATTGTTGATATCTTATTGCATTCATAAGATAGGGACCAATGAACTTCTTAGGGGCGTGGCTTGTACATCAATACTTATAACTTCAAAACCATTGGGCCTAGTGTCCCAGGATTTGCAGCATATGTGCACATTGCATCCTGGAACATACCCCTATATTTGTATGCCATTTAGAGACTATAGGGTGCTACAGTATTTCCGCCAATTTGAGCTTTTTTGTCATTTTTCGCCGTTTCCAGCCTTTGTACTTTTACAAACTCCTCCTACAAGAACTATGCAATCAACTTCAAATTTCCTCAGGATGCTCTTTAGGCCTTTGTGATGAATAGTTATGAAAATCGTCAGTTTTTTCTCAACGGCATTGACTTGGCATGGCGCCCATTTCACACCCATTTTGTGCGGTTCACTATGTTAGAGAAAGTTGTTGTAACTCCAAGGTACATTATCCATTCCACCCAAAATATCTCATGCATGATGCCGGTCCAGGCCTGAGCACATTTCCATGAAATTCTTTTCAAATTGTCATAGCGCCACCTACTGGCAAAAGGAAATTACGCATTTTATACTTTGATGTATTCCTCCAAGCCAGTTGACCAGATTTACCTCAAATTTGCTATGGAAAGCCTTAACACATAGCTGATGCATTATCATGAATATTGTGAGTTTTTGTGAATTTCCCTTGCCACGGCGACGCATCATTGTCACGTAAAATGAAGCTGATTGTTAAGTGGCTTAGGATACTAAAAGATTCATGCAACTTTACACATGTGTCATATGGTGATGGAAATAATTATTTCATGTGGGTTTTTGGCTTGGTCGTTAAAAATCGCCTGAATAGCGCCCCCTACAAACGTTCAAAAGAGCAGCCCCAGAGCTATGTTTCCCCTACATAGTTGTAATTTAGTAGGCACATGTAACATATAGAGAATTAAAAAAAAGTCTCTTGGCACCATCCTCTAAATCAGGGGTGGGCAATTATTTTTCCCAAGGGGCCACATGAGAAACAAGGACTGTTGTGGAGGGCTGGACCAATAGACTGAACTAAATCCTGCTCAATATTATTCCTCCTCTTTATAAAAAGTAATAAATTGTATGGTTTTGATGAGCTGCGAGTGGTAAGAGTGAATGTCATGATCAGTGGTGGAATGTAACCAAGTATAATTACTTAAGTACTGTACTTAAGTACAAATTCAAGGTACTTTACTTGATTATTTCCATTTTATTCAACTTTGTACTTCTCCTCCACTACATCTTAGAGGGAAATATTGTACTTTTTACTCCACTACATTTGTCTGACAGCTTTAGTTACGAGTTACTTTGCACATTACAATTTTAAAGATTTTTTATTTCAAACCCATCCTAACTTCCCAAACTGAACAACAGTGTATAAAGGAGTTAAAATAAGTTCCACCTTAAACATCTGCTGCAGGAATAATGATCCAAACAAATATACATATTAAATATCCATATATAATAAAACACTGACTGGGATCAAGTTTCTGCAATCAAATTTTAATTTTCTGTTTTCCAGTTCAGTGTGACAACTCTTGTCTGTGTTGGCTTGAACGAAGCTCTGAAGTCAGGCTGAATGTCTGAGGTGGATATGTGAAGGTAGAATGTCTGAGGTGGATATGAGAAGGTAGAATGTCTGAGGTGGATATGAGAAGGTAGAATGTCTGTGGTGGATATGAGAAGGTAGAATGTCTGAGGTGGATATGAGAAGGTAGAATGTCTGAGGTGGATATGAGAAGGTAGAATGTCTGTGGTGGATATGAGAAGGTAAAATGTCTGAGGTGGATATGAGAAGGACAGCTGACAGGTGATCGTCAGTTAGAGAGGATCTGTATCTGGATTTATTAAACTTTATCACAGAGAATGTTTGTTTACATATGGAGGTAGATCCAAAGAGAAACAACATCTTCGAAACCAAAAATGATCATTGTTGTGTTGCTCCGCATGTTTTGTCTTGTAATGGCGATTCACATTGTAACACCGCGACCTGTTCTCCACAAACTAAGCACATTGCTTTACCTTTGACCTTCGCACACACTCACCAATGTAACAACGTACGGAAATTGAGAAAAAAAAAAACAGCAGCAGTCGCCTTCAAAATAAAATCAATGCATCTGTATTATGTGCATCATGTACACTTATCCATCCATCCATCCATTATCCTCCGCTTATCCGGGGTCGGGTCGCGGGGGCAGCAGGCCTAGCAGGCCGACCCAGGCTTCCCTCTCACCCGCAACACGTTCCAGCTCGTTCTGGGGGATCCCGAGGCGTTCCCAGGCCCGCTGGGAGATATAATCCCTCCAGCGTGTCCTGGGTCTTCCCCGGGGCCTCCTACCAGTTGGGCGTGCCTGGAAAACCTCTAACGGGAGGCGTCCAGGAGGCATCCTGATCAGATGCCCGAACCACCTCAGCTGACTCCTTTCGATACGAAGGAGTAGCGCCTCAACCCCAAGTTCCCTCCGGATGTCCGAGCTCCTTACCCTATCTCTAAGGCTGAGCCCGGCCACCCTACGGAGAAAACTCATTTCGGCCGCTTGTATCCGAGACCTCGTTCTTTCGGTCACGACCCAGAGTTCGTGACCATAGGTGAGGGTCGGAACGTAGACCGCCCAGTAAATTGAGAGCTTTGCCTTCCGGCTCAGCTCTTCTTCACCAGACGGTCCGGTGCAGCTTGTTTTACTGCTGCAGCCGCACCGATCCGCCGGTCGATCTCCCGCTCCATCTTACCCTCACTCGTGAACAAGACCCCGAGATACTTGAACTCCTTCGCCTGCGGCAGGCACTGCGTCCCCACCCGGAGGGAGCAATCCACCGGTTTCCGGCAGAGCACCATGGCCTCGGATTTGGATGTGCTTACCCTCATCCCCGCCGCGTCACACTCGGCTGCAAATCGCCCCAGTGAATGCTGGAGGCCATGGTCCGAAGAGGCTAACAGGACCACATCATCTGCGAACAGCAGAGAGGTGATCCCGAGACCCCCGAACCCGACGTTCTCCTCCCCCCGGCTACGCCTAGATATCCTGTCCATGAAAGTCACGAACAGGACCGGTGATAAAGGGCAGCCCTGGCGGAGGCCAACACGCACCGGGAACGCGTCTGACTTATTGCCGAGAATACGAACACAGCTCCTACTGCAGTCGTACAGAGACTGGATGGCCTGTTGTAACGGGTCCGGCACCCCATACTCCCACAGCACCCCCCACAAAAAACCCCGAGGGACCCGGTCAAAGGCCTTCTCCAAGTCCACAAAACACATGTAGACTGGTTGGGCAAACTCCCAGAGCCCCTCCAGTAGTCTTGCGAGGGTAAAGAGCTGGTCCACTGTTCCACGACCGGGACGGAATCCGCACTGCTCCTCTTGAATCCGAGGTTCGACGATCGGTCGGAGCCTCCTTTCCAGCACCCTGGCATACACTTTCCCCGGGAGGCTGAGTAGTGTGATACCCCGATAATTCGAGCACACTCTCCGGTCCCCCTTTTTGAAAATGGGAACCACCACCCCAGTCTGCCAGTCCATGGGCACTGTTCCTGACCCCCATGCGACATTGAAAAGGCGTGTCAGCCAAGACAGCCCAACAACGTCCAGCGCCTTCAGCATCTCAGGGCGGATCTCATCCACCCCGGCGCCTTGCCACCAAGGAGCTTATTGACTACCTTAGTGGCCTCTGCCAAGGATATGGATTCGACCCCCCCCAAGTCGTCAGGCGCTGCCTCCTCTCTAGAGGCCATGTTGGCCGGGTTTAGGAGTTCCTCAAAGTGCTCTTTCCACCGCCCGACGATGTCCCCTGTCCGGGTCAGCAGTTCCCCCCCCGTGCTGAGCACAGCCTGGGGTAAGCCCTGCTTTCCCTTCCTGAGCCGTCGGATGGTTTGCCAGAACTTCCTTGAGGCCAACCGAAAGTCCTTCCCCATGGCCTCCCCGAACTCCTCCCATGCCCGAGTTTTAGCGTCCGCGACCACCGCAGCTGCAGCCCTTTTGGCCTGCCGGTACCTCTCTGCTGTTTCAGGAGACCCCCGAGCCAACCAGGCCCGAAAGGCCTCCCTCTTCAGTTTGACGGCTTCCCTCACCCCCGGTGTCCACCACCGGGTTCTCGGGTTACCGCCACGACAGGCACCGGTGACCTTCCGACCACAGCTCCTAGCGGCCGCGTCCACAATAGAGGCTTGAACATGGTCCACTCGGATTCCATGTCCCCAGCCTCCCTTGGGATGTGTGAGAAGTTCTTCCAGAGGTGGGAGTTGAAAACCTCCCGGACAGGATCCTCCGCCAGACGTTCCCAGTTCACCCTCACTACACGTTTGGGCTTGCCGGGTCCCTCCAGCCGATTCCCCTGCCATCTGATCCAACTCAACACCAGGTGGTGATCAGTTGACAGCTCTGCTCCTCTCTTCACCCGAGTGTCCAAGACATACGGCCGCAGATCAGATGAAACGATTACAAAGTCGATCATTGATCTACGGCCTAAGGTGTTCTGGTACCAGGTACACTTATGAGCCACTCTATGTTCGAACATGGTGTTCGTTATGGACAAACCGTGGCTAGCACAGAAGTCCAACAGCGAGACACCACTCGGGTTCAGATCAGGCAAGCCGTTCCTCCCAATCACCCCCCACCAGGTTTCTCTGTCGTTGCCCACGTGAGCCTTGAAGTCTCCAGGAGAACTATGGAGTCTCAGGAGGCCTTTCAGGACCTTCCACCCACTCCAAGAAGGCCGGATACTCTGAACTGCTGTTCGGTGCATAGGCACAAACAACAGTCAGAGCCTTACTCCCCGCAACCCGCAGGCGCAGGGAGACGACCCTCTCGCTCCCCGGGTAGAACTCCAACACGGCGGCGATCAGCCGGGGGCTCGTGAGTATCCCCACTCCCGCCCGGCGCCTCTCACCCTGGGCAACTCCAGAAAAGGACAAAGTCCAACCTTTCTCCAGGAGTTTGGTTCCAGAGCCAGTGCTGTGCGTGGAGGTGAGGCCAACTATATCTAGCTGGTACCGCTCCACCTCCCGCACCAGCTCCGGCTCTTTCCCCGCTAGCGAGGTGACGTTCCACGTCCCTAGAGCTAGTCTATGCCGCCTGCGATCAGCTCGCCCAGGCCCCCTGCCCGGCCTGCCGCCCGGTCCACATAGCACCCGACCCCGATGCTTATCCCTGCGGGTGGTGGGTCCACAGGGTGGCTGCTCCATGATGTTTCTTCGGGCTGAGCCCGACCGGCCCCATGGGCAAAGGCCCGGCCACCAGACGCTCGCCTACGAGCTCCCCTCCCGGGTCTGGCTCCGGGAGGGTGCCCCGGTTTCCCTGGTCCGGGCGAGGTGGCCGTAGTCCGTGTGCTGCTAATCATCGGGGTTTTTGAACCGCTCTTAGTCTGGACTCTCCCCTGCGACCTGTTTGTCTTGGGAGACCCTACCAGGGGCTGATGCCCCGGACAACATAGCTCCCAGGATCACTGAGCCACTCAAACTCCTCCACCACGTTAAGGTAGCGATTCACGGAGGAGATGTACACTTATTTACGTTTTATTCCTAATTTCCCATTGACCTGGGCCGGATGTGGCCCGCGGGCCGTACAATGCCCAGGTCTGGTCTAGCGCCACACAGCGGATACAGGAACTGGTGAAGTATTTGCAAAGCGCAATTTCCTGCATCATGCAGTCCATGCGGGAAAAAAACATTCTCGGTCAAGCGAGTCGGCGTCCTGCCAGCGTCCCCGACACGCAGCGGAGCTCGGACACATTCATCACTGCTTGCAGCTTTAATATTATGTGATATTACACTGTAACAACAGTATATTACTGTCTGATATTACACCGTAAGAACTGGTGTGATCGATGACTAACAATTACAATCTGATTGGTCATGCCGTATCTCTAGAAATGTTCCTATAATGTCCTTTTCCCTCAGTGGACTTGAAGGATTAAATCCCATCTGCAGGTCCAGAGAAGCAGACAGGATCACCGTGGCTCTTAACCTCAGGTTCAGAGAGCAGACAGGATCAACGTGGATCTTAAACCAGGTCCAGAGAGCAGACAGGATCACCGTGGATCTTAAACCAGGTCCCTGATCTTAAACCAGGTCCCTGATCACCTTTCCGCTGCTCGTGTGAGACAGAGCAGACTCTCATCGCTCCGCTGGCTCACCGCCCAGCAGCTGTTTGGATAGCTGGCAGGTTTGGACAGAGTCTGATCCGGCATCAGTCCTCGGTCACATTCATCAATCAGCACAAATAGCGACAACCAAAATATTGTTGTAACTTATTGCCTCAGCATTGTGATTAAACTATTCAGTGTAAAGATACCCATCAATCAGGGATCAATGGAAACAAATGGATTGTTCCTTCACACAGAGTTAAGAGATATTCGGACATCGAGAACTTTTAAAACATTGTGGAGACTTTTTGTTAGCAAATGAGCTAACTGTCAGTTAGCACACTCGTTAGCTCAGAGAGATTTCTCCATCTTCAGTTCTATTATTATTATAATTAGTTCTTTATTGACATGATGAACTATCCTGAGAACTAAATGTCAGCGGAGTCAATAGAGCAGACGCTTAGAGGGACATTGTGAGGAAGACGCTCTCATTCCTTCATAATCTGTCTCTCACAACGTTAAACCAACAAAACCAAACCAAGCCAAACCAAGCCAAGCCAAGCCAAACCAAGCCAAACCAAACCAAACCAAACCAAACCAAGCCAAGCCAAACCAAGCCAAGCCAAACCAAACCAAGCCAAACCAAACCAAACCAAACCAGAGCCTCTGCTCGGTTCCTGCTTCGTTGTGCAGCATGTAAACATATTTTTGTTTCGTCTCTCTGGGCCGTGCCTCATATTAAAGCATGGTGGTGATACAGCTGTTACATGAGCAGATAATAACCCTGACCAAGAAGAGAAAAGTGTTTCCTGTTTGAGAGCAGATCAGAACCTGACACCTGATGTTTCTAAAGTCCACCAGAGGACAGAGCAGACTCCACGTGTCCACATGTCTTTTCAGAAGTGTCCCTCTGAGGCGGCCGTCATGGGGATCGGTCACATTACCCTCAGCGCGCCGTTTCCCAGAAGTCCCGGCACCTACAACCTGATCCCTGGCGGTACTCGCTGTTCTGTTTGTTCCTTTGTGTCTGAAAGACTCTGCTGGCAGCAGCGAGGAGGCGTTGGCACGCCGCTCACACCGAGTCCTGGAGGGGTTCCAGTCACGTCCCAGAGAGAAGGAGCTCAGCGCTCACACACACACACACACACACACACACACACACACACACACACACACACACACAAACTCACACACACACACAAACTCTCACACTCACACTCACACAAACACACTCACACTCACACAAACACTCACACACTCATACACACTCACACTCACACTCACACACTCACACTCACACAAACACTCACACACTCACACACTCACACAAACACTCACACGCTCACACACACACAACCACTCACAGACTCACTCACTCACTCACACAAACACACTCACTCACACTCACACACTCACACACTCGCACACACACTCACACACTCACACAAACACTCACACACACACTCTCTCTGCTCTCAGAAGAGTTTTAAACTGATTATAAAAGAGGAAACTTGATGAAGGTAATAATATGTTGTGTCCGTGTGTTGCTCTACGTCTCTACACAATGTTTCACGTGTTGTAAAGAGCTGCAGCCTCCGACGTCCCGCTGTCCCACGCTCTCCCTCCTGTCCTCCGCCGACCTCCCAGCGAGGCCCGGCTCCTCGGTCCTGGTGGACTCTCTGGAACCGGCCCAGTGTAAACGGGCCCTGGAGCCGGAGATTCATCTCCATAAAACAGACAGTCGGGGGTTGTTGTCGCCGTGGGAGACGTATTCGGAGGAGGAGCAGCGTTACGTAATGAGGGCGAGGGCTCCGAGGGGCCCCTCTGATGAAGAAATAAACGTGGATGTGTGCAGAAGAGAGGTCAAAACACACATCTGTCTCTGGGTGGAGGTCTCCACATCCTCAACATCTGCACAGCAGCTCCATCTTCACAGAGACGATCACACTTTAACTCTCTTGAACATGAGGTTTGGAAAAGGGCCTCAAACATGTGACAACACAACCTGAACCAAGGAGGTCACAAGCAGTCAACTCTAGAAACTCTCAACTCTTTTATTGTGTTTTTGTGTTTTTATCTTTTTGACCTGACAGATGATAAATGAGGTGATCCTGAGATGCTCTCGTTCAGGAGGACGAGCATGTGAGATGCCACTCGGTTCCTGAAAAGGCTTCAGGAGGGTCCAGAGTTCAGGTGTCTCACTCTGCAGCAGGCAGAGACACCTGGAAGTCATCACGGCTCCAACAACATCACGTCTCCTGGTGATCACCGCTGTCAGAGCAGAGCGTCGTCATCTAGAAGTGAGGAATGGAACCAGGAGGGGGTCACGCAGGGTCCACACTCTCAGCGGCCTCCTCCAGAACACAGGTGGTTCTCATAAAAAGGTCTGGAAGCTGGCGTGTTCCCCGACAGCAGGTCTGATCACACCTGATCAATCTCCTGGAGAGAGCCGTGGGACAGCGGGTCCTCACAGCAGAGGAACTCCCTGAGGACTGCGAGCTCACAAACTAAGTGGAGGATGAAGAAGGTGGAGCAGCAATGTGTCTGGACCAAAAGTAAGGAATGTAGGACGCGGCCTGCAGCGTCCTATAAACACAACAATCATAACTGGTTATTGGACGGCACGGCCCCCAATCGAATTACTTGATGTGAACTGTGTCTTAATGCAGTGTTCATCTATTCTAAAAGACCACAATGCAATTAGTGGAAATATTATATTTGATGAAAATTTGTATGTAATTTAATTGGCGTTCCCATGATTCCATTCTGGCGTTCTAGTGATGGCGTTCCCCTGATGGCGTTCTAGTGATGGCGTTCCCCTGATGGCGTTGCCCTGATGGCGTTCTCCTGATTGCATTCCCTGATGGCGTTCTCCTGGTGGTGTTCCCCGGATGGCGTTCCTGTGATGGCGTTCCCTGGTGGCGTTCTCCTGGTAGTGTTCCCCGGATGGCGTTCCTGTGATGGCGTTCCCTGGTGGCGTTCTCCTGATGGCGTTCCCTGATGGCGTTCTCCTGGTGGCGTTCTCCTGGTGGTGTTCCCCGGATGACGTTCCTGTGACGGCGTTCCCTGATGGCGTTCTCCTGGTGGTGTTCCCCGGATGGCGTTCCTGTGATGGCGTTCCCTGATGGCGTTCTCCTGGTGGTGTTCCCCGGATGGCGTTCCTGTGATGGCGTTCCCTGATGGCGTTCTCCTGGTGGCGTTCTCCTGGTGGCGTTCTCCTGATGGCGTTCCCATGATGGCGTTCCCATGATGGTGTTCCCTGATGGCGTTCCCTGATGGCGTTCTCTGCCATATCTCTAAACATTCAACATGTCTCCGACTGCTGCTCCGCTGCAGTCGGAGGTCTAAAGGTCTTCATTGCTTCATCTCTGTGAAACTCGTGCTACTCTCCAGCTGTGAGCAGAGGTCCTGATGGCGTTCCCTGATGGCGTTCCCTGATGGCGTTCTCCAGGTGGTGTTCCCCGGATGGCGTTCCTGTGATGGCGTTCCCTGGTGGCGTTCCCTGATGGCGTTCCCTGATGGCGTTCCCGTGATGGCGTTCCCATGATGGCGTTCCCATGATGGCGTTCCCTGATGGCGTTCCCTAATGGTGTTCTCTGCCATGTCTCTAAACATTCAACATGTCCTCCGACTGCTGCTCCGCTGCAGTCGGAGCTCTAAAGGTCTTCATTGCTTCATCTCTGTGAAACTCGTGCTACTCTCCAGCTGTGAGCAGAGGTCGTGCGGTCGGAGGAGGAAGTCGACCACGAGGAGCTCCTCAGCGATCGTTAGAGATCCGTTACGCAACTATCGTCATCGGGACAAACCAGCCAATCATCACTCTACAATCAGCTGCTCTCACATCCACAGACTCTGATTGGTCTGATGGGTCTGAATTTGCATAAAGTTGAACTCTTGATGAACTTTCTGCTGACGTGAAGTGACTGAGAGGAAGAAGAAAGAGAGGAAGAAGAAAGAGAGGAAGAAGAAAGAGAGGAAGGAGAAAGAGAGGAAGAAGAAAGAGAGGAAGGAGAAAGAGAGGAAGAAGAAAGAGAGGAAGAAGAAGAAAGAGAGGAAGGAGAAAGAGAGGAAGAAGAAAGAGAGGAAGGAGAAAGAGAGGAAGAAGAAAGAGAGGAAGAAGAAGAAAGAGAGGAAGGAGAAAGAGAGGAAGAAGAAAGAGAGGAAGAAGAAAGAGAGGAAGGAGAAAGAGAGGAAGAAGAAAGAGAGGAAGGAGAAAGAGAGGAAGAAGAAAGAGAGGAAGGAGTCATTAACTGAAGAGAGGAGAGAGGAGGAGACATGTAGACAAGATGAAAGTAAAAGAGAGAAGAAGAAGAAGAAAAGGAAGGAAAGTAAAAACATGGCTGACGGGTAAGAATGACAAAAACAAAGAAGACATCAAATAAAGAATGAAGGGAGGAGGAGAAGAATGCATGGAGGAGGAGGAGGAGAAGAACAAAGGGAAGAGGAGAGGAGGAAAGAGGACAAAGTTGGAGACAATCAGAGGATCAAAGGAAACAATCAGTGAACTTATTACTGAGAATAGAAAGTGCTGTTTGAAGGTCTAAAGTTAGATTTGTGTCCTGGTCTTGTTCTGTTCTCTGCTGCAGCTGTGTAACTAACCCTTTGGACCAGAGACCAGAGACCAGCGGCCCCTGGAGCTCAGCTGACTGAAGCTCCGTGAAACCACAGAACACTGCGAGGCAAGACTTTATTCCTGAAGCCACGCCCACCTCCTTCCCTTCCCGCCGCGCTGAAGCGACCCCTTTGATCTCACTGAGACGTCAACGAGACCATCAGAGAGGGGTTCTGGGTTCTGATTCTTAATGGATTCGAGTCCCAGCAAAATCAGACCAGATGGTTTCCCAGGAACTCTGGGATCCGGGCTGCTGATTCACAGGAAAACCAGAACCAGGACTTAAGGGACTGTGTGGACTGGATCCTCAGCGGTCTGGTCCTGGACTCTAAAGGGTCAACAGTCGGCCCCCTGCAGCGGGCCCTGTGACTCCGGCCCTCATCCCCCCAAGAATGTGGCTCTTTGTACAACAGTGCAATTAGCTTTCTAAGAGGTTTTACTGGGGCCTTTCTTTCCAGCCTCTGCTCTTATTCCCAGAGTGACCTCACGCTGACCTTCAGCAGCTTTCTGCAGAGCCCATTAAGACCTCGGCTCCGGACCCAGTTTTAAATCTGGTTTTATGGTCATCGCCTGATTCACTGCGTTGGAGCCAAACGCTCGACGGAGCCACGAGAGCGGGACGGCGTCCAGACTGTAATCGGACCTTATGCACCGTTTGTTGAAAAGCCAGAGGAACCGTCCTATGGGGGAACCGGCCAGTCTCAGGGATTCAGAACCGTGTTTCCATGACGCCAGACAACTTCCTGGATCTCGGCCATTAAAAAACTTAATCTGCATTATGTATTGGTCAGATTATCTCGACACGGCCCCGAGACCAGCAGGACGGACCGGCAGGACGGACCGGTAGGATGACCGGTAGGATAACCGGTAGGACGGATCGGTAGGACGGACCGGTAGGACGACCAGTAGGACGGACTATGGAGACAACGCTGTCGCTAACTGCTAAAGTGTAAAACCACCACATTAGCTTGAGGTCCAGACAGAAGCAATGAAATGAAGGAATGACTGAGCTAACATGCTCTGCTAATGCTAGTTAAAGCTGACCTAACGTGCTCTGCTAATGATAGTTAAGGCTGAGCTAACATGCTCTACTAACGCTAGTTAATGCTGAGCTAACATGCTCTGCTAATGCTAGTTAAGGCTGAGCTAACATGCTCTACTAATGCTAGTTAAGGCTGAGCTAATGTGCTCTGCTAATGCTAGTTAAGGCTGAGCTAACATGCTCTACTAATGCTAGTTAAGGCTGAGCTAACGTGCTCTGCTAATGCTAGTTAATGCTGAGCTAACGTGCTCTACTAATGCTAGTTAAGGCTGAGCTAACGTAGACAGTAGCAAAACCGAAGCCCTCCTTGTTGGTACTCCACAACAGGTTCAGGCATCCTCCATAACTCATCTCACCTTTGACTGTCAGGTCATACCCCTCTCCTCCACAGTTACCAATCTGGGAATTAGGTTTGACCCTCACCTGACCTTTAATGACCATATAAAATACCTGTGCAAAACCTCCTTTTATCATCTCAAAAACATCTCCAAACTCCGCCCCACTTTAACCCTGTCAGATGCAGAGAAGCTCGTCCATGCCTTTATCTCCCCAAGACTGGACTACAGTAATTCACTCTTCACTGGGGTCACTGGCAAGAACATCCAGAAACTACAATACATTCAAAACAGCGCTGCCAGGATCCTGATGAGAGTCCGGAAATATGAGCACATAAACCCTAAACCTAACCCTACACTCACTACACTGGCTCCCTGTCTCACTCCGGATTGACTACAAAGTCCTACTACTCACCCAGAAATGCATAAATGGACATGCACCTCCCTACCTACAAGAACTCGTTACTCCCCAAACCTCCAGTCCCCAACACCAAGCTCCACACCATGGGCGACCGGGTCCCCAACACCAAGCTCCCCACCATGGGGACCGGGTCCCCAACACCAAGCTCCCCACCGTGGGGACCGGGTCCCCAACAACAAGCTCCACACCGTGGGGACCGGGTCCCCAACACCAAGCTCCCCACCATAGGCCAGCGATTTTCAACCACTGTGCCGTGAGAGATCGTGATGTGTGCCGTGTTAAAATGTCCAATTTCACTTAATCGGTCCAAAAAAATATTATTTAGTTGCCGCAAATAATTTGCCATTGTTGAGCGTCTGAGCCTGCAATATGGTGGTTGGCCTAGTAATGAAATACTCTTCCATGCCAGTGGGTGTCAGTAGGTAGCGCAATAATTACCTTTTTCTTTTAAAATAGTAGAATTAAATGATGCGCGGGAGAGGTTGTGGTGAAGAACGGCGATGGAGAAACATTTCAAAAAGAAAAATGCAGACTCTGAACTACTGGGCCCTGGGCAACCGTCTAACCAGATGAAAAGCCCAGAACGAGTGGTGGTAAAAAAAAAGAAAAAACTGTGAGCTCAAGGCAGTACGGTGAAAGTTATCTTTCGTTTGGATTCACTTTCACCGGGGATCCGACTGCACCGATTCCGTTATGCTTGGTGTGTGGGGAAAAGCTATCAAACAGCGCCATGGTCCCAAGCAAGCTGTGACGTCATCTCGAGACCAAACACCGTCACTTAGCAACAAGAACAGGGACTATTTTGTTCACCTGCGCACACAAACTGAGAAACAGGTAACCTTTATGAGGAAATCCACAAATGTGTCTGAGAAAGCTCTCAAAGCTATTTAGTAGCTGAACTGAACCAAATCAAAAAGCCCACACACTGTCACTTGTCAGCATATCTGCTGTATTATGCTGCAATGTGACATTTTGTAACTTTTTGGTTGTTGGTGTGCCGCGGGATTTTTTTTATTGAAAAATGTGCCGCGGCTCAAAAAAGGTTGAAAAAAACTGGCATGGCGACCGGGCCTATGGGAGAGTCTCCCTGACCACATGAGGGCAACACAGACATGCACTCTTTAAGACTGGCCTAAAAACCTTTTTATTCAGGAAGGCCTTTTTTACTCTGTGCTAAATCACTGCCAGCTATTTCTTTTTTATTATAGTCTGTTTTTAACTATGTTTTAACTGTAGTCTGTTTTAACTATAGTCTGTTTTAACTATGTTTTAACTATAGTCTGTTTTAACTATGTTTTAACTATAGTCTGCTTTAACTATAGTCTGTTTTAACTATAGTCTGTTTTAACTATGTTTTAACTATAGTCTGTTTTAACTATAGTCTGTTTTAACTATGTTTTTAACTAATATAAATATAAATATAAATAAAATGCATTATTATTATTATAAGTTAAGGCTGAGCTAACGTGCTCTGCTAATGCTAGTTAAGGCTGAGCTAACGAGCTCTGCTAATGCTAGTTAAGGCTGAGCTAACAAGCTCTGCTAATGCTAGTTAAAGCTGAGCTAACATGCTCTGCTAATGCTAGTTAAGGCTGAGCTAACATGCTCTACTAATGCTAGTTAAGGCTGAGCTAATATGCTCTGCTAATGCTAGTTAAGGCTGAGCTACCGTGCTCTGCTAATGCTAGTTAATGCTGAGCTAACATGCTCTACTAATGCTAGTTAAGGCTGAGCTAACAAGCTCTGCTAATGCTAGTTAAGGCTGAGCTAACATGCTCTGCTAATGCTAGTTAAGGC
>JACSYO010000055.1:0-10000 GCA_016806645.1 Ophiodon elongatus | reverse complement strand
CGCAACCTCGGAGTCATGTTTAACAGCAACCTCTACTTTGAACACCACGTCAAACAAATCACCAGAACTGCCTTCTTTCACTTAAAAAACATCATCTCCACCCATCACTCTTCTCATCTGCTGCTGAAACTCTGATCCACACCATCATCACCTCCAGAATTGACTATTGCAACAGTATTCTTTATTATATAATCCAAAATCCTAAATAAACTCCAATACATTCAGAACTCTGCTGCTCGCCTGCTCACCCACTCCCGCTCCCGTGATCACATCACCCCTGTTCTCCAGAACCTCCACTGGATCCTGGAGGTTCTGCTCCACCACCACACTCCATCACCGACCTGCTCCACCACCACACTCCGTCACCGACCTGCTCCACCACCACACTCCCTCACCGACCTGCTCCACCAACACACTCCATCACCGACCTGCTCCACCACCACACTCCATCCCGTCGGCTCCACTCCTCTGATGCCAACCTCTTGTCTATCCCACTCAGGACCAAGCACCGGACATGGGGTGACAGAGCATTCTCCATAGCTGCCCCCTCTCTCTGGAACTCTCTCCCTAAACACATCCGAGACTGCACTGAGCTTTCTATATAAAAAAAAAACACCTTTTCAGAAGTGCTTTTAATTTATGACTAATATATGTTCCATATTTTTAGTGTATAGCTCTTTTATGATGATTTTAATGTTTGTAAAGTGTCTTTGAGAATTTTGAAAAGCGCTATATAAATAAAATGTATTATTATTATAAATACTTTATACTACTTTAACCCTCGTGTTGTCCTCATCCCGCGTATCCATCCTTTCGGTCTCGGGTCACTCTGACCCACATGCATATGTGTGTATACCCTCCCGCCCCCCTTAGCACACACATGCAGGACAGTATTGGAGTGCACAGCCTTTGCAGATGTATGTCTTACACCTGTAGCACACAGTGTGTGTTTTACAGTCCTTCTTTAGTGGGCAGATCTGACACCTCTTCCGCTTACTTGCCCCGGGTGGCACGGTGGCTGGGGTGGTTCGGTCGGATGGGGCGGCTGGATCCTCGGGTTGATCACACAATCTAGCCCTCTGCGCAGCTTTCACAACCGCCGCGGACACTTCTGTGCGGGGGAGATGCCCCCTTCTTTCCATGAATGGAGTCACGAGCGCCTTTCCCAGCTGCTTGAGGAACACCCTCCTCTTTTTCCGCTGACGAGGCATCCAGTCGGGGTTGATCTCTCTCCATATCACAAAGGCGTTGTAGGCGGAAACGTCGAGGATGTTGTGGAAGACGACCAGGGGTCAGCGTGTGGTCATCCGTCTGCAGCTGTATGTTCCGATCACCTTGTCTAGGTTGTCCACACCTCCCTTGTTGCAGTTGCAGTCTAGGATGATGAGCGGCTTCCTGTCCTCGTGATCGCTAAAGTCAGCCTCTGTGTGCAGCATGCTCATGAGTACCACATTCCTGTTTTTCTTCTAGAAGTAGGACACCAGAGTGGTGGTGGGCGGGAAGATAAACTTTGATGAGAAGACCTCTCTGTCCTTCGCTGCGAGCAGTGCTGGTGGCAGCTCGGGCTTGTTCTTTCGCACCGTGCCAACAACGGTGATCTTCTTGTGCAGGAGCTGTCGTGCGAGTTCATAAGAGGTGAAGATGTTGTCACAGGTGACATTGTAACCCCTCAGTCCCTCCGTCACATCGAACACAACGCGCATCATCTGGTCCTTCTCTGGGTGTCAACTGGTGGGCTTCCCGGTGTACACTTGCATCTTCCACGCGTAGCTGGACCTGATGTCGCAGGCCACCCACGACTTGATCTCGTATTTTGCTGGCTTGCTTGGCATATACTGGCAGAAAGGACAGCGACCTTTGGACAACAGAAGAGGAGAGGGTCAGTGCTTTTATCTCTTTTCTTGTATTGTATTCCTATTCATATTGAAAGACATACGCACGCACTACTGCCACTACCACGAGCGCTACTACTACTACTACCGCTATTACCGCTACTGCCACTACTACTACTACTACTACTACTACTACTACTACTACTACTACTGCTTCTACTACCTCTGAACGGAACCAGTTGCTCGTTCACTTCAGGCCCTGGGTTGTAGAGGTGTGGCAGCCGCTCCACCCACACGTCCCAGAGCTCTCTCACGGCTGCCAGTTTGTCTGTGGCGCGTCTCGTGCGTCTCGTCTCGTGGTCTTCGAAGCGTAGCAGTCTGGAGTACGTGTGAAAGAGTTTGAGTGGCATCGTGGCACGGAAGATCGCCCTGCCGCTCTCGGCGTCCCACAGACTAGCTGCGGCCTTGCCCCGCGACATGTATACGCCTGCCAGGATCAGCAGCCCTATGTAGGCATGCAGGTCGGTCTCGTCCATCCCCTTCCAGCAGTCGCCGTATTTTCGCGAGCCTTCCAGATTTGTCATCTCTAGGATTATTCTTTCTGCGGCTGGTGTAACGAACATGGAGAACGTCGAGGCGATGTCTCAGGCGTGGGGTGCCACGTATGCTGTGGGTCCGGGGTCAGCGGTGTAGCGTTTCGCACTGTGCTGCCCTCTTGGTCGTACGCTGCCGAGGACCATTTTATTTCTCCGTTTTTTGACAGGAAGGTCTCTCTCTCGACTCGAGAGGTGTCGTGTCTGTCTCCGTCTTCTGCGTCTGAAGATGATGCTGACTCATTGTGCACTGGGTTGTATTCCTCCCCATCATCTTCGTCTACTTCGTCGTCTACTTCGTCATCTACTTCGTCATCTACTTCGTCATTTACTTCATTATCGTTGTCTACTCTTTCTTGTTGTTGTTGTTCTTCTTCTTTTTCTTCTGACACATCTTCCACGTCCTCTTCCACGTCAACATTTGAGGCGAACAGCTGTTTGAGAACCTGTTGGGTGGTGAAACGACGCGCAGTCATGATGACGACTTCAGCACCTTGGAGAGGACCATGTCCACAATTAGCACATCCAGCATAACCTGCACAACCAGCACAGCCAGCACCACCAGCACAACCAGCAGCACCACCACCGACACCACATGGCTGGACGTGGACCGCAGATAGTATTACTAATAGTTTCCCCCGTGGAGATATGACTAAATGCGGAATTGGCCACTTGTGTGTTTCTTCTGTTTCTGGGGGTTTGGGTAGAACAATGATTCGAAAACTGTTTTAGTTACACAACTTTATTTTTATGTACACTGTATATAGATAGACATTGGGGAGATGTATACACACACATATGCACACGGGTCAGAGTGACCTGAGACCAGCGGGAGGGTTGGTAATACATACATACACAGTTGTAATTTTGACCCGAACACAACGGGAGGGCTGGGGAGATGTATACACACACACACACACATATGCACGCGGGTCAGAGTTACCCGAGGAAACGGGAGGGATATGCGGGTCACTTTGACCCGAGGAAACGGGAGGCTTGGGAAGATGTATACACACATATGCACACGGGTCAGAGTGGCCCCAGGACAGCGGGAGGGATATATAAATATATTATATATACACACACACACACACACATATGCATGAGGGTCATTTTGACCCGAGGCCACCGGGAGGGTTGGGGATATATACACAGGGTCAGAGTGACCTGAGGCCAGCGGGAGGCTTAGGGATGTACACACACTTATAAGTATGTGGGTCAGAGTGACCCGAGGTTAGCGGGAGTGATATATATTCAATTCAATTCAATTCCATGCAATTCATGTTGTATAGCCTGAACTCACAACTTACAAATTTGCCTCAGAGGGCTTTAAATATAATAGAAATATACATACACAGATGAATGCGGGTCACTCTGACCCGACAGTAGCAGGAGGCTTGGGGATACACACACTGGGTCACTCTGACCCGAGGTCAGCAGGAGGCTTGGGGATACACACACAGTTAAGCATGTCGGTCAGAGTGACCCGAGGAGGGATATATATATATATATATATCTACACACACAAACACAAACATATGCATGAGGGTCATTTCGACCAGAGTAAATGGGAGGCTTGTGAATGTATAGACAGGGTCAATTTGAGCCGAGGACAGCCGGAGGCTTGGGGATTCACACACAGTTATGCATGCGGGTCAGAGTGACCCGAGGCCAGCGAGAGGGATATATATAGAAGTCAATTCAATTCATTGCAATTCATTTTGTATTGCCCCAAACTCACAACTTACAAATTTTCCTCAGAGGGCTTTAAATATATTAGAAATACACATATGCACGCAGGTCAGAGTGAGCCGAGGACAGCGGGAGGCTTGAGGATGTACACACACATATGCATGCGGGTCAGAGTGGCCCCAGGAGGGATATATAGATATGTAAATATATATATCTATATATACACACACATATGTGTGAGGGTCAGAGTGACCCGAGGACAGCGGGAGGCTTGGGGATGTATACACTTATGCATGTGGATCAGAGTGACCCGAGGAAGTGGGAGGAATAAATCGATGGCCAAAGTGCAAAACCTCCTATCTGCAAAAGTATCCAGGAAAGTGGGGAATAACTGCCCATCTGCACTTTGTATGTTTTCCTTTTTTTATTTTGTATTATGTATTGGGTATCCTTAACAAATAGCATTCTGTTAGTTTTTTTTGTATTCTCAAAAAAGTGCATTTTTCAGATAGGAGGTTTTGCTCTTTGGCTATCGATATATTCAAGTCTATTCAATTCAATGCAATTCATTTTGTATAGCCCAAACTCACAACTTAGAAATTTGCCTCAGAGGGCTTTAATTTAGAAATATACATACACATATGCATGTAGGTCATTGTGACCCGAGGAAAAATGAGCGGGTTGGCGTTAAAGTAGTATAAAGTCTTTATTGTCTCCAGGTGTTTATAGTAGTATAAAGTATTTAGTATCTCCAGGTGTTTATAGTAGTATAAAGTCTTTAGTGTCTCCAGGTGTTTAAAGTAGTATAAAGTATTTAATGTCTCCAAGTGTTTATAGTAGTATAAAGTATTTAGTGTCTCCAGGTGTTTATAGTAGTATAAAGTATTTAATGTATCCAGGTGTTTATAGTAGTATAAAGTATTTAATGTCTCCAGGTGTTTATAGTAGTATAAAGTCTTTAATGTCTCCAGGTGTTTATAGTAGTATAAAGTATTTAATGTCTCCAGGTGTAGTAGACTCTGTTCGTCTCCTCCTCACCGTCACAGCGAGCGATTACCTGCCCTGTGAACACACCTGCTGAGCCGCTCTGACCCCGTCCCGTAATCTGAGCAGCTTTACCAGCGACCTCTGACCCCGTCCTCGCCCGGATGTCCCTCAACCTGCAGATTAAAGACAGGAGACTCCGTGGGAACCCGACCAGCACGCAGAGGGAGGACGAGGCTGCTGGGTCACCTTGTGGAGCTGATACACATCTGTTGATGTGTATCAGCTCCACACACACACACACACACACACACGCACACACGCACGCACGCACGCACGCACGCACGCACGCACACACACACACACACACTTACACACATCTAGTCATTAGAATAAGTCATATTTTGTGCATGTAAACGAGGAGGAAGCAGATGAAGAACCAGTTGTGTAAAACAAATCTTTACATTCAGAAGACGACTTCTGGATCTGATTGACTGTTTATGAGAAGAGGAGGAAGTAGAGACGCCGTATACGTCTCTGGTGTCGACCTGTCAATCAGCTTGTAGCCCCGCCCTAAAGCATCCCCTGCTTTATGGTCTGTTTATCTAAATGTACCATAATTTACAAAATGAACATCATGCTGTATTGAAGAAGACTTGAAACTAGAGATTGAGACCATAAACCCATGTTTACAATGTTTACTGAGGGAATAAATCAAGAGAGAAGTAGAGTCATTTTCTATAGACTTCTATACATCCAGAGGAGTCTCCCCCTGGTGGTCAGGAGAGAGAATGCAGCTTTAACACATGAAGCTTTGACTTCTATACAACCAGAGGAGTCACCCCCTGGTGGTCAGGAGAGAGAATGCAGCTCTAACACATGAAGCTTTGACTTCTATACAACCAGAGGAGTCGCCCCCTGGTGGTCAGGAGAGAGAAGTAGAGTAATTTTCCAGCCAATCAGCTGTTCCTCCTCTTCATCCAGATTTAACATGTTGCTGTTACCACAGTTTATTTGTGCTAAGCTAAGCTAACGAGCTGCTGAACCAAACCTGGAGAAGAGCGTTTCACTAAAGGATGAAGCCTGAGAGGGCGAAGGAGGAATTAATGACTTTGTTGGGGACTACTTTCAGCGGCAGATGAATCCACATTTTGTGCTTTGGTGAGTATTTGCGTGCGTGATGGAGTCATCATGAAGTACAGTGTGTTCATCTCCATCAAACCAGGACCAGGATGTCCTATGAGCTGTCATGTGGAGCCATGAACTCTGTCTTATCTGATGTCCTCGCAGCAGCCGAGACGCTCAGGGACCGAATCACGTCCTCTGGGTTTTGACCCGCCGAGGCGTTCAGGCCTCCCCGCTCAATGCGGAACGTCCAGAACTCACTTCATGTCCGAGGCTGATGGAAATCCATCCGTCATCGTCAGACTCATTCATGTTTCAAATGATAAATCTAATAAGAATAAAGTCCTGAACACATTTCAGATGAAATGCGGTTTAGTTCAACATCGATCAGAAAGGAGCTGCAGATGTTTTTAATACATGACAAAGGACAATATCATCACTTAATATCAGAACTGTTATAATATTATTTTCAAACAATGTATGCCCCCATCTATTAATCACGTTCAGAAGTTCAATAATCTCAGGGTGAAACTATAAAATGATTCATAAACTAAACTTCATCATCAATCTCATGGATTACGTTTGTTTTATGATCAAAGTCCGCTTCGTAAACTTATTTCATCATCATTTAAACTTTCGTCTGTATAAATAATAATAATAATAATAATATTAATCATAATAATAATTCTAATAACGTGACAAACGTATTTATTTCAAACTAAACCAGGTTTTAATTAAACATAACGAAGTAGTTTTGAATCAAAACAACATTCTGAACTATTATTCAAAACAAAAAGCCAGTCATGAAACATTACGTGAATATGATTTTACAGGAACATTTGCAGAATAATTAAATGTGACATCTGTAATAGAATAATTATTTAACTTAAATTGAGTCTTTAAAATGGAAAATCTAATTTTCATGTTTTAACAACTAAACGTCTGTTTTCCTTTTCTATCACTGAAGGAGGAAACATGATGCTCACTGGTAAAAGTATTGCAATATTAATATTATGTATATTATTAATATTATATATAATAATAATATATAATAATAATAATATATTATAATAATATATATAATAATAACATATATAATTTATATATAATATTATATATATTATTAATATTATATATTATTATACTATATATTATTATAATATATGATTATTATTTTATGTTATTATTATAATATATATTATTATGTATGCTATTATTATTATATGTTATCATATATATTATTATTATTGTTATTATAATAATTTATAGTATTATTATTATATAGTATTATTATTATTATATGTTATTATATCAGTGATAGGAGTCAGTGAGGAAGAAGAGGAGTCAGGAAAGGAAGAGGAGGAGTCAGATAGGAAGAGGAGGAGTCAGGAAGGAAGAGGAGGAGTCAGTTAGGGAGAGGAGGAGTCAGGGAGGAAGAGGAGGAGTCAGAGAGAAGCTGCTGTTGGTCCTGAACTGAAAGGGTTAACTCAATTTAGAAAGAATGAACTTCATCTTATGACTAACATGTTGGTTCAAACGTTATGGATGTCCATAGTTGTAATACAGGTCTCTTAATAAACCATATTCTCCTCACATTGTAATAATTTTAATTATTAATAATTATAGTGATACCAGATAACTGAAAGGTATTTAAGAAAGCTGTTCATTTGAATGAGATGTCATTGTCATGTTTATAATTCATCATGTTTATAAATATTCAACATGTTTGTAAATATTCAACATGTTTGTAAATATTCAACATGTCTGTAAATATTCAACATGTTTGTAAATAATAATTCAACATGTCTGTAAATATTCAACATCCATCCATCCATCCATCCATCCATGTTCATTCTCTTATCCGGGTCGGGTCTCGGTGGCAGCAGCCCAGCAAGCCGACCCAGGCTTCCCTCTCACCCGCAACACGTTCCAGCTCGTTCTGGGGATCCCGAGGCGTTCCCAGGCCAGCTGGGAGATATAATCCCTCCAGAGGGTTGGGCGTGCCTGGAAAACCTCTAACGGGAGGCGTCCAGGAGGCATCCTGATCAGATGCCCGAACCACCTTAGCTGACTCCTTTCGATACGAAGGAGTAGCGCCTCAACTCCAAGTTCCCTCCTGATGTCCGAGCTCCTTACCCTATCTCTAAGGCTGAGCCCGGTTTCCCTACGGAGGAAACTCATCTCCTTACCCGATCTCTAACGCTGAGCCCGGCCACCCTATGGAGGAAACTCATCTCCTTACCCTATCTCTAAGGCTGAGCCCACCCTACAGAGGAAACTCATCTCCTTACCCTATCTCTAAGGCTGAGCCCGGTTTCCCTACGGAGGAAACTCATCTCCTTACCCTATCTCTAAGGCTGAGCCCGGCCACCCTACAGAGGAAACTCATCTCCTTACCCTGTCTCTAAGGCTGAGCCCGGCCACCCTACGGAGGAAACTCATCTCCTTACCCTATCTCTAAGGCTGAGCCCTGTCACCCTACGGAGGAAACTCAGCTCCTTACCCTGTCTCTAAGGCTGAGCCCGGCCACCCTACGGAGGAAACTCATCTCCTTACGCTGTCTCTAAGGCTGAGCCCGGCCACCCTACAGAGGAAACTCATCTCCTTACCCTGTCTCTAAGGCTGAGCCCGGCCACCCTACGGAGAAAACTCATTTCGGCCGCTTGTATCCGAGACCTCGTTCTTTCGGTCACGACCCAGAGTTCGTGACCATGAGGGTCTGAACGTAGACCGCCCTGTAAATTGAGAGCTTCTCCTTCCGGCTCAGCTCCTCTTCACCAAGATGGTCCGGTGCAGCTCCTGTTTTACTGCTGCAGCCGCATCGATCCGCCGGTCGATCTCCCGCTCCATCTTACCCTCACTCGTGAACAAGACCCCGAGATACTTGAACTCCTTCTCTTGAGGTAGGCACTCCGTCCCCACCCAGAGGGAGCAATCCACCGGTTTCCGGCAGAGCACCATGGCCTCAGATTTGGAGGTCCCCACCGCTTCACACTCAGCTGCAAATCGTACCGGTGAATGCTAGAGGTCACAGTCTGAAGAGGCCAATATGCAACATGTTTGTAAACATTCAACATGTTTGTAAATAATAATTCAACATTTTTGTAAATAATAATTCAACATGTCTGTAAATATTCAGCATGTTTGTAAATATTCAACATGTCTGTAAATATTCAACATGTTTGGAAACAATTCAACATGTCTGTAAATATTCAACATGTCTGTAAATATTCAACATGTTTGTAAATATTCAACATGTCTGTAAATATTCAACATGTTTGTAAACATTCACATGTGTAAATATTCAACATGTTTGTAAAATTCAACATGTTTGTAAATATTCAACATGTCTGTAAATATTCAACATGTTTGTAAATATTCAACATGTTTGTAAACATTCAACATGTTTGTAAACATTCAACATGTTTGTAAATAATAATTCAACATGTCTGTAAATATTCAACATGTCTGTAAATATTCAACATGTCTGTAAATATTCAACATGTTTGGAAACAATTCAACATGTCTGTAAATATTCAACATGTCTGTAAATATTCAACATGTTTGTAAATATTCAACATGTCTGTAAATATTCAACATGTTTGTAAATATTCAACATGTTTGTAAATATTCAACATGTTTGTAAACATTCAACATGTTGGTAAACATTCAACATGTTTGTAAATATTCAACATGTCTGTAAATAATAATTCAACATGTCTGTAAACATTCAATATGTTGGTAAACATTCAACATGTTTGTAAATATTCAACA
>JACSYO010000054.1:22500-27334 GCA_016806645.1 Ophiodon elongatus | reverse complement strand
GGCGTCGGGTGAAGGAGGGCGTCGGGTGAAAGAGGGCGTCGGGTGAATGAAGGCGTCGGGTGAAGGAGGGCGTCGGGTGAAGGAAGGCGTCGGGTGAAGGAGGGCGTCGGGTGAAGGAAGGCGTCGGGTGAAGGAGGGCGTCGGGTGAAAGAGGGCGTCGGGTGAATGAAGGCGTCGGGTGAAAGAGGGTGTCGGGTGAAGGAGGGCGTCGGGTGAAGGAAGGCGTCGGGTGAAGGAGGGCGTCGGGTGAAGGAAGGCGTCGGGTGAAGGAGGGCGTCGGGTGAAAAAGGGCGTCGGGTGAATGAAGGCGTCGGGTGAAAGATGGCGTCGGGTGAAAGAGGGCGTCGGGTGAAGGAAGGCGTCGGGTGAAGGAGGGCGTCGGGTGAAGGAAGGCGTCGGGTGAAGGAGGGCGTCGGGTGAATGAAGGCGTCGGGTGAATTAAGGCGTCGGGTGAAGGAAGGTGTCGGGTGAAGGAGGGCGTCGGGTGAAGGAAGGCGTCGGGTGAAAGAGGGCGTCGGGTGAAAGAGGGCGTCGGGTGAAGAAGGCGTCGGGTGAAAGAGGGCGTCGGGTGAGCTCGAGGTGAAAGAGCGTCGGGTGAAGGCGTCGGGTGAAGGAGGGCGTCGGGTGAAGGAAGGCGTCGGGTGAAGGACGGCGTCGGGTGAAAGAGGGCGTCGGGTGAATGAAGGCGTCGGGTGAAAGACGGCGTCGGGTGAAGGAGGGCATCGGGTGAAGGAGGGCGTCGGGTGAATGAAGACGTCGGGTGAAGGAGGGTGTAGGGTGAAGGAGGGCGTCGGGTGAATGAAGGCGTCGGGTGAAGGAGGGCGTCGGGTGAAGGAGGGCGTCGGGTGAAGGAGGGCGTCGGGTGAAGGAGGGCGTCGGGTGAAAGAGGGCGTCGGGTGAAAGAGGGCGTCGGGCGAAAGAGGGCGTCGGGTGAATGAAGGCGTCGGGTGAAGGAGGGCATCGGGTGAAAAAGGGCGTCGGGTGAATGAAGGCGTCGGGTGAAAGAGGGCGTCGGGTGAAAGAGGGCGTCGGGTGAAGGAAGGCGTCGGGTGAAGGAGGGCGTCGGGTGAAGGAAGGCGTCGGGTGAATTAAGGCGTCGGGTGAAAGAGGGCGTCGGATGAAAGAGGGCGTCAGGTGAATGAAGGCGTCGGGTGAAAGACGGCGTCGGGTGAAGGAGGGCGTCGGGTGAAAAAGGGCGTCGGGTGAATGAAGGCGTCGGGTGAAAGAGGGCGTTGGGTGAAAGAGGGCGTAGGGTGAAGGAAGGCGTCGGGTGAAGGAGGGCGTCGGGTGAAGGAAGGCGTCGGGTGAAGGAGGGCGTCGGGTGAATGAAGGCGTCGGTGGGAGGCGTCGGAGTGAAGGCGTCGGGTGAAGGAAGGCGTCGGGTGAAAAGGCGTCGGGTGAAGGCGTGGGTGAAAAGGCGCCAGGTGATAAGGCGTCGGGTGAAGGAGGCGTCGGGTAGAAGAAAGACGTCGGGTGAAGGAGGGCGTCGGGTGAAAGAAGGCGTCGGGTGAATGAAGGCGTCGGGTGAAAGAGGGCGTCGGGTGAATGAAGGCGTCGGGTGAAAGACGGCGTCGGGTGAAGGAAGGCATCGGGTGAAGGAGGGCGTCGGGTGAATGAAGACGTCGGGTGAAGGAGGGTGTCGGGTGAAGGAGGGCGTCGGGTGAAGGAAGGCGTCGGGTGAAGGAGGGCGTCGGGTGAAGGAGGGCGTCGGGTGAAGGAGGGCGTCGGGTGAAAGAGGGCGTCGGGTGAAAGAGGGCGTCGGGCGAAAGAGGGCGTCGGGTGAATGAAGGCGTCGGGTGAAGGAGGGCATCGGGTGAAAAGTAGGGTGAATGAGAGAAAATCAGGGTGAAGAAGTAGGGTGAAGTCGGTGAAGAGAGCGTGGGCAAGAGGGCGTCGGGTAGAGGAAGGCGTCGGGTGGTCAAAGGCGTAGGCCGAAAGGGGCGTCGGATGAAAGGCGTCAGGTGAATGAAGGCATCGGGTGGCGTCGGGTGGAGGCGTCGGGTGAGGCGTCGGGTGAAGAAGCGTCGGGTGAAAGAGAGGCGTCGGGTGAAAAGGCGTCAGGTGAATTAAGGCGTCGGGTGGAGGCGTCGGGCGAAAGAGGGCGTCGGGTGAATGAAGGCGTCGGGTGAAGGAGGGCATCGGGTGAAAAAAGGCGTCGGGTGAATTAAGGCGTCGGGTGAAAGAAGGCGTCGGGTGAAAGAGGGCGTCGGGTGAAGGAAGGCGTCGGGTGAAAGACGGCGTCGGGTGAAGGAAGGCGTCGGGTGAAATAAGGCGTCGGGTGAATGAAGGCGTCGGGTGAAAGAGGGCGTCGGGTGAAAGAAGGCGTCGGGTGAAAGAGGGCGTCGGGTGAAAGAAGGCGTCGGGTGAATGAAGGCGTCGGGTGAAATAAGGCGTCGGGTGAAGGAAGGCGTCGGGTGAAGGAAGGCGTCGGGTGAATTAAGACGTCGGGTGAAGGAAGGCGTCGGGTGAAATAAGGCGTCGGGTGAAGGAGGGCGTCGGGTGAAGGAAGGCGTCGGGTGACACAGGAGGGCGTCGGGTGAAGGACGGCGTCGGGTGAAAGAGGGCGTCGGGTGAAGGAAGGCGTCGGGTGAAAGACGGCGTCGGGTGAAAGAGGGCGTCGGGTGAAAGAGGGCGTCGGGTGAAGGAGGGCGTCGGGTGAAGGAGGCGTCGGGTGAAAGAAGGCGTCGGGTGAAGGAGGGCGTCGGGTGAAAGAGGGCGTCGGGTGAATGAAGGCGTCGGGTGAAAGAGGGCGTCGGGTGAAAGAAGGCGTCGGGTGAAGGAGGGCGTCGGGTGAAGGAAGGCGTCGGGTGAAGGAGGGCGTCGGGTGAAGGACGGCGTCGGGTGAAAGAGGCGTCGGGTGAAGGAAGGCGTCGGGTGAAAAAGAGGCGTCGGGTGAAGGAGGGCGTCGGGTGAAGAAGCCACCAACCGGCGTCGGGTGAATGAAGGCGTCGGGTGAAGGAGGCGTCGGGTGAAGAGGCGTCGGGTGAAGGACGGCGTCGGGTGAAACCGAGGGCGTCGGGTGAATGAAGGCGTCGGGTGAAAGAGCCGGAAACGTCGGGTGAAAGAAGGCGTCGGGTGAAAGAGGGCGTCGGGTGAAGGAAGGCGTACCAACGGGTGAAGGAAGGCGTCGGGTGAATTAAGGCGTCGGGTGAAGGAAGGCGTCGGGTGAAGGAAGGCGTCGGGTGAATTAAGGCGTCGGGTGAAGGAAGGCGTCGGGTGAATTAAGGCGTCGGGTGAAGGAGGGCGTCGGGTGAAGGAGGGCGTCGGGTGAAGGAGGGCGTCGGGTGACTGGGACCAGAGAGTCCCAGTTCTTCTGGTGGATGGACGGGGAGCGGGAGGTCCAGAAGGTTCCCAGGGCATGAAGGGGCTGAAGGTAGAAGAAAAACTACTGCAGCCGTTTCTCAACTGAGAGGAAAAGTGTTGCATTCTTGTCATTCCAATCTTTTGTACTGCAGATACAAATCTCTGCTCTCAGGAGCTCAGATGCCAGCTCTCTCCGGCCCTCCAGGTCTGGGTTTCATTTCCTTCATGATCCAGAGTCAGCACAGATTCAGGTGTCGCTCCTCACGCCCTTATTATGTTTTGGGATTACAGGCCGAGAACGTTATAGCTGGATATACGTTAACACACATACGTGCATGTTTAGAAAATATTATTACACAGAGGAAGTGTTGGTGGTTCTGTCCCACAGATGGTTAAAGGGTCAACCTTCAAGAACCAGAGGAACGAGGACAGGTCCTCCGAGCTTCACATGACTTTCATCCACAGACTGAAGAGCACAACAAAGCTGCAGGATCAGGTTTCAGAGAGTCAGGAAACAACAGGTTGAACTCCTTATTGTGGTCTGGGCTTAGATAATTCTCAGAGGAAGAAGAGACCACAACGTGAATTCTGTGACTCTGTGCTTCGACGGCCAAAGAACTATGAAAACGGGTTTCAGAGCAGCACCAACACTTCGCTGGTCTAGAACCGAGAACCGCTTCCGCCAGGAGCTAGAGGCGGGATCACCGCGACCAAGAAAACCACCTGAAAGTAGTGAGGAGTCCAACAAATAAACAACAGAGAAGAAGAACATGGACCAGGAGAACCAAAAGGGACCAGGAGAAGGACCCCCAATGGTCCTCCTGCCTACGATGACTAATGAGAACAGACTTCTGTCCACGACAAAGGAACCTCACCGACCTTCCGCTGGCATTGTCTCTGTTAAACACATTACGGGTCACCGCCACGTAACGAGTCCTTTTACGTACTTGTGAGATCCGGCCGATGAGATTCGGTGTGCTGGGTTTGTAGTCGAGGTGTTGATGTTACCACCAGGCTCTCATACTGTCATCCATCCAGGATCCTCCTCTTCGGCCCAGCAAGGTATTCAAGACGTCTCTCTCCTTCAGAACCGCTCCCAGTTCTTCCTTGGAACCCCGAGGCCAGACGGGATCCATCATCCCTCCGGAGGGTTGAGGGTCTACCCCGGGGCCAGACGGGATCCATCATCCCTCCGGAGGGTTGAGGGTCTACCCCGGGGCCAGACGGGATCCATCATCCCTCCGGAGGGTTGAGGGTCTACCCCGGGGCCAGACGGGATCCATCATCCCTCCGGAGGGTTGAGGGTCTACCCCGGGGCCAGACGGGATCCATCATCACTCCGGAGGGTTGAGGGTCTACCCGGGGCCAGACGGGATCCATCATCCCTCCGGAGGGTTGAGGGTCTACCCCGGGCCAGACGGGATCCATCATCCCTCCGGAGGGTTGAGGGTCTACCCCGGGCCAGACGGGATCCATCATCCTCCGGAGGGTAGAGGGTCTACCCCGGGGCCAGACGGGATCCATCATCACT
>JACSYO010000054.1:0-17500 GCA_016806645.1 Ophiodon elongatus | reverse complement strand
TTCCACTAACACCTAAACAACCTGATGAGGTTCCACTAACACTAACACCGAAACATCCTGATGAGGTTCCACTAACACTAACACCTAAACAACCTGATGAGGTTCCACTAACACCGAAACAACCTGATGAGGTTCCACTAACAGCTAAACAATCCGATGAGGTTCCACTAACACCTAAACAACCCGATGAGGTTCCACTAACACCTAAACAACCCGGTGAGGTTCCACTAACACCTAAACAACCTCATGAGGTTCCACTAACACCTAAACAACCTCATGAGGTTCCACTAACACCTAAACATCCTCATGAGGTTCCACTAACACCTAAACATCCTCATGAGGTTCCACTAACACCTAAAGAACCTCATGAGGTTCCACTAACACCTAAACAACCCCATGAGGTTCCACTAACACCTAAACAACCCGATGAGGTTCCACTAACACTGAAACAACCCGATGAGGTTCCACTAACACCGAAACAACCCGATGAGGTTCCACTAACACCGAAACAACCCGATGAGGTTCCACTAACACCTAAACAACCTCATGAGGTTCCACTAACACCTAAACAACCTCATGAGGTTCCACTAACACCTAAACATCCTCATGAGGTTCCACTAACACCTAAACAACCTCATGAGGTTCCACTAACACCTAAACAACCTCATGAGGTTCCACTAACACCTAAACATCCTGATGAGGTTCCACTAACACCTAAACAACCTGATGAGGTTCCACTAACACCTAAACAACCTGATGAGGTTCCACTAACACCTAAACAACCTGATGAGGTTCCACTGACACTAACACCTAAACAACATGATGAGGTTCCACTAACACCTAAACAACCTGATGAGGTTCCACTGACACTAACACCTAAACAACATGATGAGGTTCCACTGACACCTAAACAACCTGATGAGGTTCCACTAACACCGAAACAACCTGATGAGGTTCCACTAACACCTAAACAACCTGATGAGGTTCCACTAACACTAACACCGAAACATCCTGATGAGGTTCCACTAACACTAACACCGAAACATCCTGATGAGGTTCCACTAACACTAACACCTAAACAACCTGATGAGGTTCCACTAACAGCTAAACAACCCGATGAGGTTCCACTAACACCTAAACAACCCGATGAGGTTCCACTAACACCTAAACAACCCGGTGAGGTTCCACTAACACCGAAACAACCCGATGAGGTTCCACTAACACCTAAACAACCTCATGAGGTTCCACTAACACCTAAACAACCTCATGAGGTTCCACTAACACCTAAACATCCTCATGAGGTTCCACTACACTAACACCTAAACAACCTCATGAGGTTCCACTAACACCTAAACAACCCCATGAGGTTCCACTAACACCTAAACAACCCGATGAGGTTCCACTAACACCTAAACAACCCGATGAGGTTCCACTAACACCGAAACAACCCGATGAGGTTCCACTAACACCGAAACAACCCGATGAGGTTCCACTAACACCGAAACAACCCGATGAGGTTCCACTAACACCTAAACAACCCGATGAGGTTCCACTAACACCTAAACAACCCGATGAGGTTCCACTAACACCTAAACAACCCGGTGAGGTTCCACTAACACCGAAACAACCCGATGAGGTTCCACTAACACCTAAACAACCTCATGAGGTTCCACTAACACCTAAACAACCTCATGAGGTTCCACTAACACCTAAACATCCTCATGAGGTTCCACTAACACCTAAACATCCTCATGAGGTTCCACTAACACCTAAAGAACCCCATGAGGTTCCACTAACACCTAAACAACCCCATGAGGTTCCACTAACACCTAAACAACCCGATGAGGTTCCACTAACACCGAAACAACCCGATGAGGTTCCACTAACACCGAAACAACCCGATGAGGTTCCACTAACACCGAAACAACCCGATGAGGTTCCACTAACACCGAAACAACCCGATGAGGTTCCACTAACACCTAAACAACCCGATGAGGTTCCACTAACACCTAAACAACCCGATGAGGTTCCACTAACACCTAAACAACCCGATGAGGTTCCACTAACACCTAAACAACCCGATGAGGTTCCACTAACACCGAAACAACCCCATGAGGTCCCCCCCCTCATGTTGTGAACCAGCGCTGGAAGCTGCCGCTCTCAAACATCTGTTTGCCAGACGCCGTCGTTCACCTTCTGCCTGCTGAGAGGAAAACTGAAGTGGAATTCTTGAACAAGAGAGAAGCAGTAAAAGCTTCAGGGTGGATTTACAGCGTGAGCGGTTCAGGTGCAGGAGGGAACCCTGAGAGAGGAGGACCTGCTTCCTCCCAACAGCTCCGAGGGAACATCAACCAACCTGCCCGCTAACCCGCTAACCCGTCTGTTGGCTCACACCCTCCTGGTATTCCACAGCCAGGTGATTTACAGAATGTGGGCTGTTTCAGACTTGTTTGACTATTTGATGAAGACGGACGGTATTCACTGTCAGCTCGTAAAACACCGTTGGCACGGCGATGTGAGGCGATGTGAGGCGATGTGAGGCGATGTGAGGCGATGTGAGGCGATGTGAGGTGAGGCGTTGTGAGGCGATGTGAGGCGATGTGAGGCTGAGGCGTGTGAGGCGTTGTGAGGCGATGTGAGGCGATGTGAGGCTGTGGTGAGGCGTGGAGGCGCGTTGTGAGGCGATGTGAGGCGATGTGAGGCGATGTGAGGCGGTGAGGCGTGGAGGCGATGGAGCGGTGAGGCGTTGTGAGGCGTTAGGGAGGCGATGTGGAGTGAGGCGGCGTGTGAGGCGATGTGAGGCGGAGGCGATGTGAGGCGATGTGAGGCGTTGTGAGGCGATGTGAGGCGATGTGAGGCGATGTGAGGCGATGTGAGGTGATTACATTACATTACATTACATTACATTACATTTAGCAGACGCTTTTATCCAAAGCGACTTACAATTCAACCATGGGAGTTCAAACCCAGAACAACAAAATCAAGAAAGTATAATTCCTCAAGAAAGCCATGTCCTGGTGTGAGGTTAGACCAGGTCCTGGTGTAAGGTTAGACCAGGTCCTGGTGTAAGGTTAGACCAGGTCCTGGTGTGAGGTTAGACCATGTTCTGGATGAGCTGCAGAGGTCGGATGGCACTATTAGGTAGACCTGCAGGAGGGAGTTACAGTAGTCTAGTGAGATGACCAGAACCTGTACCAGAACCTGCACCAGAGCCTGGACCAGAACCTGCACTAGAACCTGTACCAGAACCTACATCAGAACCTGTACCAGAGCCTGGACCAGAACCTGCACCAGACCTGTACCAGAACCTGCACCAAAGCCTGGACCAGAACCTGTACCAGAGCCTGTACCAGAACCTGCACCAGAACCTGTAACAGAACCTGTACCAGAGCCTGGACCAGAACCTGCACCAGAACCTGGACCAGAACCTGTACCAGAACCTGCACCAGAACCTGTACCAGAACCTTCTGGGTGAGAAGGGGCCGTGTTCTCCTGATGTGGTGCAGCATGTACCTACAGGACCGTGTTGTTCGGTGATGTTGACGTGAGGAGAGCTGACTGAGTGTCACCTGAGGTTCCTAGCAGTCGGGTTCTAACAGAGTTGAAGGTGAGAGTTCACGAGCCTCGTTCAGTCTCTCTGCTCAGTCTGGCTCTCCAGATGACCCGGGACGCTCTGGGTATCTGGGGTAACTTCCCCTGATGTGTCACTCAGACTAATAAACACACACACACACACACACACACACACACACACACACACACACACACACACACACACACACACACACACACAGAGGAATGCTCATCTCTCTTTGTTCTTGTCAGGACTGGGCTGAGGGCTTGTTTATGTGTTTGTATGACAGAAAGCTTCTGGATGATAGATCACATGACACATGGGCCTCCTAGTTACTGTTGCTACGTCCCCAAAGAAATATATCATAGGACAAAAATTATGAACCAAACTTCTCCCATTCGCTCTTCAAGAAACTGGAGAGGAAACGGCAAAAAAGTAAAAAAACTCAAAATATTGCGTTTTGCTGAGGTTGAAGAGTTTATGTGTAAACAAAAGCAAAATGCAAGAAGGTGCAGGAATCTAAGATCAACATTATGTGTTATGCTTTATTAAACAGCTCTCTGCTCACCTTTCAGCCTTTCAGCCCGTTGTTTTTGGATTCACTTTACTGTTGTGATGTCATCATGTGATCAGAAGAGTCACAAACACATGAGGAGCGACCATGCGGCCATCAAAGTATGTAAACAAACTAGGACACGCCTCCAGTATGTAAACAAACGAGGACATGCCCCCAGTATGTAAACAAACTAGGACACGCCCCCATTATGTAAACAAACGAGGACATGCCCCCAGTATGTAAACAAACTAGGACACGCCCCCATTATGTAAACAAACGAGGACATGCCCCCAGTATGTAAACAAACTAGGACACGCCCCCATTATGTAAACAAACGAGGACATGCCCCCAGTATGTAAACAAACTAGGACACGCCCCCATTATGTAAACAAACGAGGACATGCCCCCAGTATGTAAACAAACTAGGACACGCCCTGATAGGGAAATTATTCAACAGAACACTGGGTGTAAAATCATTAATACAAGGTTTTTAATCCTCATGAGAAGGAGACAGCATTGAAGCCGTATACAAGTCATGGTTCCAACGCCGCTCTCTGAACAACAATGACAGCGCTGCTTAAATACCCAAAATGACACACATGTAATGGGCGTGTTTGAACATATCATTTGCATATCATCATCTGCATATCTTCAGCCGTCTGGTTGGTATTCTTCATGCCTACGCACCTCCTGGTTTACTGCTTATCAAGAGGAAACGATGTTCTTCTCTAAACACAGCAGGCCTTCAAACAGCCCGTCGTAAAGCCAAACAGACTTCGAGGCGTCAAGACGGCCACCCTCTCATCAGCCGTCTGTTTAGAACTTAGAGAAGAACATAAAGATTCTTCTACCACAAAGTGTTTGAGAAGCTTTCAAACATCTGCTGCCTCGTTTCATTCAAAGTGTCTGAGCCTCAAAACGTCTTCGTTCAACAACGTGGAGCGATCGTCTCTCCGTCACGTTGTTTCTCTCATGAAGACACAGAGACATCAGCTCATGTTTTATTCAGGACACGCCCCCAATATGAAAACAAACCAGGACACGCCCCCAATATGAAAACAAACCAGGACACGCCCCCGATATGTAAACAAACCAGGACACGCCCCCGATATGTAAACAAACCAGGACACGCCCCCGATATGTAAACAAACCAGGACACGCCCCCGATATGTAAACAAACCAGGACACGCCCCCAGTATGTAAATAAATATATAAATGCTGATATCATCGTATAAACAGGTAGCTACCTACTCTAGTGTGAGCTAAATAAATATACCTACCCTCCTCCTTCTCTTCCACCTCCACCTCCTCCACCTCCCTCTCAACCTCCCCCACCACCTCCACCTCCACCACCTCCTCCTCCACCTCCTCCTCCTCCACCCCCTCCCCCTCCTTCTCCTCCTTCTCCTCCTCCTCCTCCTCCTCCTTCTCCACCTGGGTGTAATTAACCATCATTAGCATTCCTCTCATTCTCCACATGCTCCGTTAGCTTCTGATAATCATCATATTCTTCAGATTCCTCCGAGAGCTTCTGTCAGCTGATCGTCTTCTCTGAGGACAAGCTGGTGGTGTCCCAACGTTAGGACACGAGGAGACATCTGGTGTCCCAACGTTAGGACACGAGGAGACATCTGGTGTCCCAACGTTAGGACACGAGGAGACATCTGGTGTCCCAACGTTAGGACACGAGGCGACATCTGGTGTCCCAACGTTAGGACACCAGGAGACATCTGGTGTCCTATAGGAGACATCTGGTGTCCTACAGGAGACATCTGGTGTCCTATAGGAGACATCTGGTGTCCTACAGGAGACATCTGGTGTCCTATAGGAGACATCTGGTGTCCTCTCTGCTGTCTTTCTTTGGTCCAAATCTTTTCTCCTTTCGTCCTCTCCGTTTCTTTTCTTATCCCCCCCCCCAACCCCCGTCCATCACCGTGATGTGGAGGTGATGACATGCCGGAGGAGGTTGTGGTGGAGGACAGAAGGCTCCTTTATCCCTCTGTAGAGCACAAAGAGCCGAGAGACGGGCCCCTCGGCCCCCCCTCACCCCCCCCCCCTCAGCCCCCCCTCGGCCCCTGAGCCCCCCCTCGGCCCCCCCTCGGTCCCCCCTCACCCGCTGAGGCCCCCGGTCCGACGCTGCTCCTGGACACGTGAGCCTCCTCCAGACATTAACCCCTTCACCCCCAGAGCCCCATCGGGGTCCAGCTCCAGAACCAGATGGAACGTTCTCCTCTTGGTTCTTCATGCCAGCAGCCTACTGATAAATATCTATTAAATATAATAACAATTGGACGTGATGTTTGGTTCAGACATTATTATTCTGGAGCTCAGAGTCTAAACTAACGTACCTTCAGTACTTTTTACTAAATGAACGATCAAGTATTTCATCAGTGATAGATATGTTTTATATATATATTTTATAAATAGAGTTATTTGATTAAATCCGCCATTGGACAGTCTAAAGAGATGCAATGCATTATGGGGCAGTTAGCTCTCGTCTCAGGACCAGAAATAAACTGCTGTGATTGGTTTGTGTTGCCGTGCTAGCGTTAGCGTTAGCATTTAGCTCAGAGCTCCTCCAACATTACCTTCCCATACAACTCAACTGCATTCTTAATAACGATAACGTTCAAAGGGAAACAGAAATAATAAACAAACACCATAACTACCTGGTTGGTTTTAATAAAAACATCATAGTTTGGTTTGAAATGAGATTGAAATTTAAACTGAACTAAAATCTCTTCTGTGAAACGACGTCTCTCGGGAGACGGGACGACTCTCGGGAGACGGGAAAAAAGCACCAATCAATTATAAAACCTTAGAGTCAAAAGATATTAAGATATTAATCTCAATCAAGGATCAAAGGAGGAATGACGTCTTTGGTGAAAAATCAACTAATATGATGCAGAAAAAATCTGTATTTCTGTTGATATTTGACAAAAAAACAGAAGGAATGGAGACGGATCGTTGCTCTGAGGCGAAGATGTTCAAGGTGAAGAAACTCTGGAGGTTTCACTGAACTCTTTACGTAAGAGGGCTGAGGGGCTGAGAGAAGAATGAAGGTGTGTTCCCTCAGATGAGAACCAGAGAATGGGTCCTTTCATTTGGCTCCTCATTCATCAGGCTGGAGGATGGAGGAGGAGGAGAAGGAAGAGGAGGAGGACGAGGAGGAGGAGGAGGAGATGGGGTGTCCGGGTTCTGGGGCATGAGAAGCTCAGTTTGAAGTTTCTGCCACATGATAGAGATTAGGAGCCTGAGAGCCTCCTTCCTCCTCTCTCCCACATGTTTGTCTTACTAATGATGAAGAGGAGGAAGAGGAGGAGGAGGAGGAGGAGGAGGAGGAGGAGAGGGAGAGGGAGAGGGAGAGGGAGGAGAGACACATGCCGCTCGGTTCCCTTTAGATTATGAGACACATGAGGGCTGTCTGGTGGCTGATGGGACTAACCTCTGTAAATGTGTTGGGTCCTAATGATTAAAGGACCCAACATAAGATCCTTGTTTTGGTTTTTAGTGGATGTGTTGAAGCTGCATTCTCTCTCCTGACCACCAGGGGGCAACTCCTCTGGTTGTATAGAAGTCAAAGCTTCATGTGTTGAAGCTGCATTCTCTCTCCTGACCACCAGGGGGCGACTCCTCTGGTTGTATAGAAGTCAAAGCTTCATGTGTTAAAGCTGCATTCTCTCTCCTGACCACCAGGGGGCGACTCCTCTGGTTGTATAGAAGTCAAAGCTTCATGTGTTAAAGCTGCATTCTCTCTCCTGACCACCAGGGGGCGACTCCTCTGGTTGTATAGAAGTCAAAGCTTCATGTGTTAAAGCTGCATTCTCTCTCCTGACCACCAGGGGGCGACTCCTCTGGTTGTATAGAAGTCAAAGCTTCATGTGTTAAAGCTGCATTCTCTCTCCTGACCACCAGGGGGCGACTCCTCTGGTTGTATAGAAGTCAAAGCTTCATGTGTTAAAGCTGCATTCTCTCTCCTGACCACCAGGAGGCGACTCCTCTGGTTGTATAGAAGTCAAAGCTTCATGTGTTAAAGCTGCATTCTGTCTCCTGACCACCAGGAGGCGACTCCTCTGGTTGTATAGAAGTCAAGGCGACACCATTATGTCTCACTCATCAACAGTCACAACGTTTCAATACTACAAAAAATATACAAAGAATTGGTTTCTACAATGAAATATTTATTGTCTTCTCAGTTCTTACCTCAGTTAATGCATGTAGACCGGGACGAACACAATGTTACTTCAAAGGAGTCTCGAATTTTTATGTGCTTTGTTTGTCAATTACCAAAGGATTCAGGAGTTTGTGTCAGGAGGCAACCTCCAGTTATTTAAAGTGAAGTCAATGCCTCATGTGTTAAAGCTGCATTCTCTCTCCTGACCACCAGGGGGCGACTCCTCTGGTTGTATAGAAGTCAAGGCGACACCATTATGTCTCACTTCCTCCTGTGAGAGGGTGAGGTTAGCCTCCTGGTGGGAGGTCCTCTCACCAGAGATTATCTCCTGCTTCACTTGTTCGGAACAAAAGAGCTACAAACGTAACGACTCGACTTCCAGGGATCAAACGTACGGCAGGAACGCTACCAGAGACCTTTATGACTGGATTAACATCACAAGGACGAAGGACAGAGGGACAAAGGGACAGAGGGACAGAGGGACGAAGGGACAGAGGGACAAAGGGACAGAGGGACAAAGGGAGAGAGGGACAGAGGGACAAAGGGACAGAGGGACGAAGGGACAGAGGGACAGAGGGACGAAGGGACAAAGGGACAGAGGGACAGAGGGACGAAGGGACAAAGGGACAGAGGGACAAAGGGACAGAGGGACGAAGGGACAGAGGGACAGAGGGACGAAGGGACAGAGGGACAGAGGGACGAAGGGACAAAGGGGCAAAGGGAGAGAGGGACAGAGGGACAGAGGGACGAAGGGACAAAGGGACAGAGGGACAAAGGGACAGAGGGACAGAGGGACGAAGGGACAAGGGACAGAGGACAAGGGACAGAGGACAGAGGGACGAAGGGACAAGGGACAGAGGGACAAAGGGACAGAGGGACGAAGGGACAGAGGGACAGAGGGAGAGAGGGACAGAGGGACAAAGGGACAGAGGGACATAAAGTATAGTATAAAATACAACATGTACCTCTGAGATGTAGTACATTATAAAGTACTATATGTACCTCTGAGATGTAGTACAGTAAAAAGTACAATATGTACCTCTGAGATGTAGTACAGTAAAAAGTACAATATGTACCCTTTGAGAGTAAAAAGTACAATAGAGTGGGTGACTGTACGTTATAATGTTTTACTGTGAGGGACAGTCTTCAGACTCCAACTCACCCGAATCCGTCAACACAGTAAAGAGTTCTGATCCATCAGAAGGTCTCTTCAGGTACATCACACCTCCTGGTTCATGTGTTCACTATCAGGTACATCACACCTCCTGGTTCATGTGTTCACTATCAGGTACATCACACCTCCTGGTTCATGTGTTCACTATCAGGTACATCACACCTCCTGGTTCATGTGTTCACTATCAGGTACATCACACCTCCTGGTTCATGTGTTCACTATCATGTACATCACACCTCCTGGTTCATGTGTTCACTATCATGTACATCACACCTCCTGGTTCATGTGTTCACTATCAGGTACATCACACCTCCTGGTTCATGTGTTCACTATCAGGTACATCACACCTCCTGGTTCATGTGTTCACTATCAGGTACATCACACCTCCTGGTTCATGTGTTCATTTGGATGCAGTCAACACAGTGGGAGAGTGAAGACTGAAGGTTGGTACAGGAGGCAGGAATCATACGAGTTAAGAATCATACGAGTTAAGAATCAACGTCGCTCATGTTTATCTCATGAAAGACAAAGATTGGCTCCGTTGTTTCTGAAAGCATTTCATAGCTGGAGGATTGTCTTCAACATCAGAACAGGAACTTTGGATACATGTGACCGTGTTTACTATAATATAATAATACATATTTCTTTTATAATCTTGTATGCATGACATAATTATCTTGTTGAGTCCGACAGAATCGTGTGATGAAGATCAGATGAGGATGTGGACCCAGCTGATGGGGACGGACCAGCATTGACAAACAACCCTTCCCCCGAGGACTCCCCCAGGTGAGCATTCCCCCGAGGACTCCCCCAGGTGAGCATTCCCCCAAGGACTCCCCCAGGTGAGCCCTCCCCCGAGGACTCCCCCCGGTGAGCATTCCCCCGAGGACTCCCCCAGGTGAGCATTCCCCCGAGGACTCCCCCAGGTGAGCCCTACCCCGAGGATTCCCCCAGGTGAGCATTCCCCCGAGGACTCCCCCAGGTGAGCATTCCCCCGAGGACTCCCCCAGGTGAGCATTCCCCCGAGGACTCCCCCAGATGAGCTAGCTCTGCATGAAGAGGTGGAAGTTGGCTCTGGTGAACTCCTGATGGATGGTCTCCAGCAGGACATCGTCCCGCTGGCCTCCGTCCACCCACCCCTCCCTCCGGTTTCCCGCCGCCCCGCGGCCGCAGGGCGGCGGCTGCAGCTCCGGCGTGTAGGTGAAGCTGAAGGACGTGCGGTAGATCAGGCCGTCCGACCGGATGAGAGACAGCGGGACGGACGTGATGCGTCTCAGGCAGCGCCAGTCACTGAACACCGAGACGTCAGGGACCACGCAGAGCAGGGACTTAGGACACCTGAGAGGACACAAGGACATGAGAGGACACAAGGACAGCTGAGAGGACACAAGGACATGAGAGGACACAAGGACAGCTGAGAGGACACAAGGACACCTGAGAGGACACAAGGACATGAGAGGACACAAGGACACCTGAGAGGACACAAGGACATGAGAGGACACAAGGACACCTGAGAGTAGACAAGGACATGAGAGGACACAAGGACATGAGAGGACACAAGGACACCTGAGAGGACACAAGGACATGAGAGGACACAAGGACACCTGAGAGGACACAAGGACATGAGAGGACACAAGGACATGAGACGATACAAGGACACCTGAGAGGACACAAGGACATGAGAGGATACAAGGACATGAGAGGACACAAGGACATGAGAGGACACCTGGAAGACAGGCATCTCAGGTACTCTGTTCTCTACCTGCTCAGGTACTCTGTTCTCTACCTGTTCAGGTACTCTGTTCACTACCTGTTCAGGTACTCTGTTCACTACCTGTTCAGGTACTCTGTTTACTACCTGTTCAGGTACTCTGTTCTCTACCGGTTAAGGTACTCTGTTCTCTACATGTTCAGGTACTCTGTTCTCTACCTGTTCAGGTACTCTGTATACTACCTGTTCAGATACTCTGTTCTCTACCTGTTCAGGTACTATGTTCTCTACCTGTTCAGGTACTCTGTTCACTACCTGTTCAGGTACTCTGTTCTCTACCTGTTCAGGTACTCTGTTCACTACCTGTTCAGGTACTCTGTTCTCTACCTGTTCAGGTACTCTGTACACTACCTGTTCAGGTACTCTGTTTACTACCTGTTCAGGTACTCTGTTCTCTACCTGTTCAGGTACTCTGTTCACTACCCGTTCAGGTACTCTGTTCTCTACCTGTCCAGGTACTCTGTTCTCTACCTGTTCAGGTACTCTGTTCACTACCCGTTCAGGTACTCTGTTCTCTACCTGCTCAGGTACTCTGTTCTCTACCTGTTCAGGTACTCTGTATACTACCTGTTCAGGTACTCTGTTCTCTACCTGTTCAGGTACTATGTTCTCTACCTGTTCAGGTACTCTGTATACTACCTGTTCAGGTACTCTGTATACTACCTATTCAGGTACTCTGTTCTCTACCTGTTCAGGTACTCTGTTCTCTACCTGTTCAGGTACTCTGTTCTCTACCTGTTCAGGTACTCTGTTCTCTACCTGTTCAGGTACTCTGTTCACTACCCATTCAGGTACTCTGTTCTCTACCCGTTCAGGTACTCTGTTCACTACCCATTCAGGTACTCTGTTCACTACCCATTCAGGTACTCTGTTCACTACCTGTTCAGGTACTCTGTTCTCTACCTGTTCAGGTACTCTGTTCACTACCTGTTCAGGTACTCTGTTCACTACCTGTTCAGGTACTCTGTTCTCTACCTGTTCAGGTACTCTGTTCACTACCTGTTCAGGTACTCTGTTCACTACCCGTTCAGGTACTCTGTTCTCTACCTGTTCAGGTACTATGTTCTCTACCTGTTCAGGTACTCTGTATACTACCTATTCAGATACTCTGTTCCTCAGATGATTCATCGAGAAAATGACCAGCAGATTATTGGACGATGACAATAACATCTTGTTGCAGCTGTAGCCCGTTTTAAGGAAATGTGCAGACGCATTTTAGCTTAGCTTAGCATAACGACTGGAACAGAGGCTAACAGTTTCCACTGCTTCCAGTCTTTGTGCTATGCTAAGCTAACCGTCTCCTGTTGGATCTATTGTGCTGCTCTGCTTTAACTCAGCTCCACAGACATGAAGCTGCTCGTCTTTATTGAAATTCCTTTGCTTTCATATTCTGTGTTCAAGCTGCTCGTTTGTAATATTTAGTTCAGAAGCGCCACTTAATTCTCTATAAAGCAACTTTTATGAGCGGCGGCTTCACTTCCAGCTGCTGATCAGCACCACCAGCTCCTGCAGCCCCGCGAAGGGAGTGAAGCGGCAGAGCGAATGGAGCGAAGCGGCAGAGCGAATGGAGCGAAGCGGAGAGCAAAGGGAGCGAAGCGGCAGAGCGAAGGGAACGAAGCGGAGAGGGAATGGAGCAAAGGGAACGAAGTGGAGAGCGAAGGGAGCAAAGGGAACGAAGCGGCAGAGTGAACAGAACGAAGCGGCAGAGCGAAGGGAGCGAAGCGGAGAGCAAAGGGAGCGAAGCGGAGAGCAAAGGGAGCGAAGCGGCAGAGTGAACGGAACGAAGCGGCAGAGCGAAGGGAGCGAAGCGGAGAGCAAAGGGAGCGAAGCGGCAGAGTGAACGGAACGAAGCGGCAGAGCGAAGGGAGCGAAGCGGAGAGCTAAGGGAGCGAAGCGGCAGAGTGAACGGAACGAAGCGGCAGAGCGAAGGGAGCGAAGCGGAGAGCAAAGGGAGCAAAGCGGCAGAGCGAAGGGAACGAAGCGGAGAGGGAATGGAGCGAAGGGAACGAAATGGAGAGCGAAGGGAGCAAAGGGAATGAAGCGGCAGAGCGAAGGGAGCGAAGGGAACGAAGCGGAGAGGGAAGGGAGCAAAGCGGCAGAGCGAATGTAACGAAGCGGAGAGTGAAGGGAGCGAAGTGGCAGAGCGAACGGAACGAAGTGGAGAGTGAAGGGAGTGAAGGGAATGAAGCAGAGAGTGAAGGGAGTGAAGGGAACGAAGCAGAGAGTGAAGGGAATGAAGCGGCAGAGAGCGAAGGGAACGAAGCGGCAGAGAGCAAAGGGAACAAAGTGTCAGAGAGCGAAGGAAGCAAAGCAGCAGAGCGCGAAGGGAACGAAGCGGCAGAGAGCAAAGGGAGTGAAACAGCAGAGCGTGAAGGGAACGAAGCGGCAGAGAGCAAAGGGAGTGAAGCGGCAGAGCGTGAAGGGAACGAAGCGGCAGAGAGCAAAGGGAGTGAAGCGGCAGAGCGCGGAGGGAACGAAGCGGAGAGCAAAGGGAATGAAGCAGCAGAGAGTGAAGGGAACGAAGCGGCAGAGAGCGAAGGGAGCGAAGAGAATGAACCGGCAGAGAGCGAAGGGAACGAAGCGGCAGAGCAAAGGGAACAAAGTGGAGAGTGAAGGGAGCGAAGGGAATGAAGCGGCAGAGTGAACGGAACGAAGTGGAGAGCGAAGGGAGCGAAGCGGCAGAGCAAAGGGAACGAAGCAGAGAGTGAAGAGAGCAAAGGGAACGAAGCAGCGAGTGAAGGGAACGAAGCGGCAGAGAGCGAAGGGAACGAAGTGTCAGAGAGTGAAGGAAGCAATGTGGCAGAGAGCAAAGGGAACGAAGCAGCAGAGAGTGAAGGGAGCGAAGTGGCAGAGCAAAGGGAACGAAGCGGAGAGTGAAGGGAGTGAAGGGAACGAAGCAGAGAGTGAATGGAACGAAGCGGCAGAGAGCAAAGGGAGCAAAGCGGCAGAGAGCGAAGGGAGTGAAGCGGCAGAGAGGGAAGGGAACGAAGCGGCAGAGAGCGAAGAGAACGAAGTGGCACAGAGCGAAGGGAGCGAAGCGGCAGAGAGCGAAAGGAGTGAAGCGGCAGAGAGCGAAGCGGCAGAGAGCGAAAGGAGTGAAGCGGCAGAGAGCGAAGCGGCAGAGAGCGAAGGGAACGAAGCGGCAGAGAGCGAAGGGAACGAAGCGGCAGAGAGGGTAGGGAACGAAGCGGCAGAGAGCGAAAGGAGTGAAGCGGCAGAGAGCGAAGCGGCAGAGAGTGAAAGGAACGAAGTGGTCTTAAATAAACACATCGGCCTCCAGACCGGCGGGAGAGAAAGAATCCACACTGAAGCTGCTCGTATGACCGGCTTACGTCACTGAAGCGTGGCTCAGGTTGGGTTTTCAATGTAACTGAATACATGTACTCAAGTACTGCACTTCAGGACCGGTTTGAGGTACTTTACATAAAACACATGTGTCATAAGTATGATCATGTGTTTATAATGTTTATAGTATTCACAACTCCAACTAGGTTTTAGAATAATATATTAAATAAAATAAAGTCGTCCTGAGAGTCTCCTTGTCCTCTTCATCTCCTCTCTTTCATCACCTCTTCATCTCCTCTTCATCTCCTCTCCTTCTCCTCTCCTTCTCCTCTTCATCTACTCTCCTTAATCACCTCTTCATCTCCTCTCCTTCTCCTCTCCTCCTCTCCTCCTCTCCTTCTCTTCTCTTCTCCTTTCCTCTCTCCTCCCCTCTTCCTGCTCCCTCACCTGAACATGGTCTCAGCTTCGCTGTTTCCAAACCACACTTTGAGATGAGGGCTCAGATTTTCTCCGTGGACGTCCAGCGTGGCAACGTGTCCTCCACCGTTCACCTGACGTAACACACACACACACACACACACACACACACACACACACACACACACACACACACACACACACACGATGAATCAACTGAACGCAAAGACGTGTAGATGTTTGATCAACTTAGACACCAAAAGTAACATATTCACATCACCTCCATCACCTCCATCTCCTCCATCACCTTCATCTCCTCCATCACATCCATCTCCTCCATCCCCTCCATCACCTTCATCTCCTCCATCTCCTCCATCCCCTCCATCACCTTCATCTCCTCCATCACATCCATCTCCTCCATCACCTTCATCTCCTCCATCACATCCATCTCCTCCATCCCCTCCATCACCTTCATCTCCTCCATCTCCTCCATCCCCTCCATCACCTTCATCTCCTCCATCACATCCATCTCCTCCATCACCTTCATCTCCTCCATCACATCCATCTCCTCCATCCCCTCCATCACCTTCATCTCCTCCATCTCCTCCATCCCCTCCATCACCTTCATCTCCTCCATCACATCCATCTCCTCCATCACCTTCATCTCCTCCATCACATCCATCTCCTCCATCCCCTCCATCACCTTCATCTCCTCCATCTCCTCCATCCCCTCCATCACCTCCATCACATCCATCTCCTCCATCCCCTCCATCACATCCATCTCCTCCATCCCCTCCATCACATCCATCTCCTCCATCACATCCATCTCCTCCATCACCTTCATCTCCTCCATCTCCTCCATCTCCTCCATCACATCCATCACCTCCATCCCCTCCATCTCCTCCATCACCTCCACCCCCCTAACTCACCTCTAACCCCGTGATAACAGGAAAAGGAGTGACGGGGTTCTGGATGCAGGAGGGACCCTGATTGAAGGTGAACTCCACGGCTTCCACTCCGATGATGGTCCAGCAGGACCCGTCGTTCAGCACCACCCTGCCGGGGTCTTTGCTGCTGGACGGGGCCTGGAGGACAGACGAGGACGGAGGGGACGTTTGAAAAGGAGCAGAGGAAGTGAAGCCTGGGACGAGGACAGAGGAGGCGTCTCACCTGGTACAGTACGATGGTGTCATTGGACAAACACAGGTATGTTTGAGGGTTGTCTCTGAACTGGAAGGCACACTTGTGGAGCTGAGACACCGGCTCGTCCACGTCTAAGATGGCGTGCTGCTTGTTGACCTTACGGATGACCTGGAGACATGAACGAGACACAAGTCCAAATATGGATCTGGATGGCGAACTGTTGTGTAAACTCTTAGAAACCCCCTGATAGTCATATTACGTAGGGATGTCCTCCGTCCTGTGAATATGAAATAGCTACGAAGACAAATATCATATTCAAATACACCATTTTAGGTCAAATCTATCCATCTATCCATCCATCCATCCATCCATCCACCTATCCATCCATCCATCCATCCATCCATCCATCCATCCATCCACCCATCCACCTCCATCCATCTCCATCCATCCATCCATCCATCCATCCATCCATCCATCCACCCATCCATCCATCCATCCACCTATCCATCTCCATCCATCCATCCATCCATCCATCCATCCATCCATCCATCCATCCACCTATCCATCAATCCATCCATCCATCCATCCATCCATCCATCCACCCATCCATCTCCATCCACCTCCATCCATCCATCCATCCATCCATCAATCCATCCATCCATCCATCCATCCATCCATCCATCTATCTATCTATCATCCATCCATCCATCCATCCATCCATCCATCCATCCATCCATCCATCCACCTATCCATCCATCCATCCATCCATCCATCCATCCATCCATCCACCTATCCATCTCCATCCATCCACCCATCCATCCATCCATCCATCCATCCATCCATCCACCTATCCATCTCCATCCATCTATCCATATATCCATCTATCTATCCATCCATCCATCCATCTATATCCACCATCCATCCAACCATCCATCTATCTCCTACCAACGTGGAGGGAACCACTCGTCATACGAACCGTTGTGAGGTGATTTGTGATGAACCAGATGGAGTCAGATAGAGAGAGAGAGCGTCTGATGGAGTCAGATAGAGAGAGAGAGAGCGTCTGATGGAGTCACATAGAGGAGAGAGAGCGTCTGATGGAGTCACATAGAGGAGAGAGAGCGTCTGATGGAGTCAGATAGAGAGAGAGAGAGCGTCTGATGGAGTCAGATAGAGGAGAGAGAGCGTCTGATGGAGTCAGGTAGAGGAGAGAGAGCGTCTGATGGAGTCAGGTAGAGGAGAGAGAGCGTCTGATGGAGTCAGGTAGAGGAGAGAGAGCGTCTGTTGGAGTCAGGTAGAGGAGAGAGAGCGTCTGATGGAGTCAGGTAGAGGAGAGAGAGCGTCTGTTGGAGTCAGGTAGAGGAGAGAGAGCGTCTGATGGAGTCAGGTAGAGGAGAGAGAGCGTC
>JACSYO010000053.1:0-28549 GCA_016806645.1 Ophiodon elongatus | reverse complement strand
TGAGCTATTACATTAAGATGGAAGAGTTATTTTTTACCGTGTCTTGGTCTCAAATGTCCCCGGTGTCTCTGTCTCTTTCACCCCTCAGGCATCGGCGTTCCCATCATGCTGGCTTACGTCTACGGCGTGGTGCCCATCTCGCTGTGCCGTAGCGGAGGCTGCGGCGTCTCAGCTGGGAACGGCAAAGGGGTTCGCATAGAATTCGACGACGAGAACGACATGAATGTCGGCAGCGGGGCGGCTGCCACCGGTGAGCTTCAGTGTCCCCCGCCACCCACACTAAAGTGCTGATGCCCAAGTCAGCAAGCAGTAGAATGTTCTACGGAGTCCGTGTGCAAATGAAATCCGCTGCTGGTTTCACAGATGTCAAGTGTTCTTTCATACTTCCTTTTAGAGATGAATGTCCTCTTTGTGCCACTTCTGTGAAACCAAAAGCCCACGGCTTATTAGAACAAAACTTTTTTTAGACACAGCACTGCCTTTTGTTCCTGATTGGGATTGATTTGAAATTGACATAATTTTGTATATTTTTTCATGTTTTCTCATGATCATACCTTCTGTGTAGATACTACGTCAGTGGCCGACACCAGGAACAACCCCAGCATAGGCGAAGGCAGCGTCGGGGGGCTGACGGGCAGCCTGAGTGCCAGCGGCAGCCACATGGACCGCCTGGGGGCCATCAGGGACAATCTGAGTGAGACGGCGTCCACCATGGCCCTGGCCGGGGCCAGCATCACCGGCAGCCTCTCCGGCAGCGCCATGGTCAACTACTTAAACAGGTACCGAAACAGAGACGCACGCCAGGGGATTTAAAATGTTGGTAAAAGGTTTGGACTTCAAGGTGCTTTTTCCTGCGTTGTCTAAAATCCCCTTTCCTCTCTCCTCTCCCCTCCCTCCTCCCTCCCCCTCCCCTCCTCCCTCCCCCTCCACCCTCCTGTCAGGCTGGAAGTGCAGGCCGATGTGCAGAAGGAGCGCTGCAGTCTGAGCGGCGAGTCTGGCACCGTCAGCTTGGGCACAATCAGCGACAACGCTAGCACCAAAGCAATGGCTGGATCCATTCTTAACGCCTACATGCCCCTCGACAGGTGAGCGGCGGGAAGACTAAGTGAACATACCACCATGATCAGGACTGTTGAAATACAGGCAGAAGAAAAGCATTACCTTATTTTCATTTAAAATAGTTTCACGGTTAATATATAATATGTGGGTTATCTTTATTGATGATGAAAGAATCCAATATTCATTAAAGAAGCGTTTAGCATTAAGTGACGCTACCACAAGCTCCCGAAACAAGACACACGCACACACACCCCCAAATACAGTGAATATAGTTTTGTTGTCTTTGTCTCATGCTTCCCTCTTTCCGTCCCAGAGATGGGAACAGTATGGAAGTCCAGGTTGACATTGAATCCAAACCCGGCAAACTGCGGCACCACAGCGGCAGCAGCAGTGTGGACGACGGCGCCCACGCGGGCCGCTGCAGCTGGACCTGCCCCTCCAGCGGCTGCGCTTCCTCGGAAGGCAGAGGAGCCTCCGCCAAGTGGGCCAAGGAGGCGTCCTGCTCCTCCTCCTGCAGCTCGGGGGGCAAAAAGAGCAAAGGCAAGCTGCGCAAGAAAGGCGGCGGCGGCACCAAGATCAACGAGACGCGTGAGGACATGGACGCCCAGCTGCTGGAGCAGCGCAGCACCAACTCCTCGGAGTTCGACTCCCCGTCGCTGAGTGGCAGCCTGCCGTCCGTGGCCGACTCCCACTCCAGCCACTTCTCCGAGTTCAGCTGCTCCGACCTGGAGAGCATGAAGACGTCCTGCAGCCATGGCTCCGGCGGGGGCGACTACCACACGCGCTTCGCCACGGTCAGCCCCTTACCCGAGGTGGAGAACGACCGCTTGGAGACCTACCCCGGCTCGTCCTCATCACAGGGCCACGGAGCCGTCGTCGCCCCCCAGTCCCCCACCTCCACCACCTCCTCCCTGGGCCACGGCGCGGAGCTCTCCACGCTCTGCTTCATCACGGCGGAGAACGTCAACCTGGTGTGCCCTGCTGAGCTGGACTCTCACAGCAACGCCAGAGAGCTGCTAAAAGAAACCAACAACAACAACCACCACCCACCGCCCCACCCGACCCAAACCCAGCAGCAGCAGCCCAAGAACTCCTGCATACAGACGGACATCTGAAATCTCAATACCTTAAGTGCTGCACAGATAATAGTTTTAGTCGACATCTTTTCCTCCACTGAACTAACGATCACAGCTTTCAGTTTAACCTGCGTTTTCCTTTCTTCCCTGAGTACAGCAGAGGCTCATGGGAAGTATTAATAGGCAGCCGTGTAAGAAACATTAAGGTCGTGAACGCTGGTGTTTCTCCCCGTGCGACCCGCAGACCGCCCAACGCTTTCTTTTTTTAATTCTTTTTTTGACGGTTCACTCGCCACTTGTATCGGAGACGAGCCACTGATCCGGTCGCTGTCCATCGACCCGTGGGCGTCCAAACAAAACCACTGTGCCGCCTTTTTTTTGTTGCTAGTATTTCTTTTTTTTTTTGGGCTCTCCGATGCGGATGCAACACCATGCGGGAATCTTAATGTTACAGCTTTCCAGAAGTGAACTCAAAACAGGGTCCAGGCATTATGATTCACTATTTCCTTTTTTATTTTATTTCTCCCCTCCCAATATTAGTAACAGAGGAACCTTTGTATTCTTGTCTGTATTTATTATTAGACTTTTTTTTGTCTTTTTTCCCCTGGATGTTGGTTTGAAATGAACCCTCCAATGTGTACTTGTGAGGCCTGGGCTTAACATCCTCCATCCTCTTAGCTCTAAAAGCATCTTTAGATGACCTCTTTGGACTGGGAGGTGATGACATCAGCTCCCTCGCTCGCGACCGCAGAAGGTTTTGGTCATCAGCCACAGGTGGAAACTGTTTTAGCGTTAAGACGACTCAGGAAGCCCGGGCCTCGTTAGGTTTCTGTGGAAAGCGTGTGATGATGTGTTCGGGGGGAGGGGGGAGGGGGGCTGGCGGGTGAGGGTTTGGTTTAAGAGAGCGGTCTCTGGAAGGCCACGGTTTTCAAAGATAATGCTGAAAGTCATTATATTAAGAAATTAACCAATGGGTTGGTTCAATTCTGTGAAATTGTATAAAAGAAAATGTTTTTGTCCTGTTCAAAGGTGATTTATTCAGGCTGATGGCCTCGCCTCACCGAGTAAGAGAGAGCTTTGATATCTTTCTTCGTTAACTCATGGTGCCTTCAACAAGCTGTTTGTGTTCTCTGCGTTTGTCTCTCGCTCTCTCTCTCTTTCTCCACCGTGTCTTCAAGACTCATTATAGGTTGCAGAATGTCTCGTCTGTGTAGGAGACACACACACACACACACACACACACACACACACACACACACACACACACACACACACACGTCATACTGTGGTAGACATGGTAAATGAAGACTTTTCAATTGCCTACCAAAGACAGCACTCAGGCTCTTGTTAAATCTTATACCTTTGAATTGTCTCCCGTAGACACAGCATAGCGCGTCCTGCTGTGCACCGTGGGGGCGCACGAGGACCGGACCAGGACTCTACAGACTGCTGTTTTTCTACACGCTCCACAAATGCTACGCAAATAACCCGAGGCCTCCGAACGGCCCCGAGGCCCCTGCACTGTTACCTGTGTTTCTTATGACATCGCTGTTCTGCAATGCACAAAGTTTTCATAGGGATCCGCGTGCTGGTTCTGGGCGCCCCCACCGCCCTGTTATGTCCCGCGTGGCCAACCGGTGGTGCTGAGCAGACTTTGACGTCGAAATCCGTTTTCAAACACTTTGTTTCCGAGCGAGTGCTTCAAGCCCGTCTTCAGTGCTCGTCGGGGCCACTGGCTCGGCTCAGGTGAACCTCCAGCAGGTGGTGGAACACGTCTGTTCCCGAATGAACACCGGCTTTGGGTCCTCCCCACATTAAAAGCAAATTGTCCTCGGGTTCGGTTACTCAATCCTTCACCAAATCTCCAGTTTCTTGATCCTAATTTGAACACTAGTGCCAGATATAATTTGTAATTTGTGCAGAATGGCATAAGGTATTTGTATATTTGTTTGGTAATTTGCTTTACTATATGCGTGTAAATGCATATCAGAAAAATAAAAAAAATCTATATGAAATGTTGTCCCGTCCTTTTTTTCAGGTTCATGCAGGTACTGTAAATAATTAGGGTGTTCCATTTTTATTTTTATTGAACTATTTCATTTCATCTCAGTACAGAGAAGAAAACATATTTTCCAGTTTATTGAATAGCCCTCTGAATACTGTACACATTGTTTTACATCTCTACTGAAATATAATGAAGAGAAACATGGGACTTTATTGTCGTCGTCCCCCCCCCGCCCCCCCAAAATTCTCACCCTGAACTTAATTTGGTACATTCATGGAGAATTGATAAAACATTTGAAAACAGAACGGTTTGGATTCAGGCAGGTGATTTTTGGATAACTGGAATGTACATTAATGAAATACTTAAAGGGACAGTTCACCCCAAAATCAGAAATAGCTCATGAAATGGCTCACAACAAGGTCTGTGTATTATCTTTAACTCCGTCATGTTTAGTTTTTTAAAATTTATTTTGCCCGACAGTCCCCCCTCTAAACTCTGGACTGATGAAAAAAGGATAAATATGGATTGTTGATTTTGGGGTGAACTGTCGCTTTAACATCGATAGAATGCATTTTAAAGTTAGCAACTCAATTTAATATTTTAAACAATTACACGCATGTAGCTAGATGAATACATGTATGATTTCTGATGCACAAATCCAAACGATTAAACATATTTGATAAAAGCTACAGAGTGACATAAATACACACCCTCTTCAGGAGCGTCTGCTCACTCCAAAATGAGAAATAAATACCCAACCAAAAGAAGTCCGACCCCTAGTCTGAAATCTAAGGCACACATCTGGGAAAGATGCTGCTTGTCTCCAGTGTCCACATCTGCACGGCTGAACTGCTGTGAGGATGAATGTGCAGATGTGCGCTGACTAATGTGGTAAACACTGATGTTGTTCCTTTATGGAGAAGAGAGAACACAAACACACCAGCCTTGAGAGGGACGTGACATTAGAACCCAGGTCTGCTAACTGCATAGCTGAATAAACAAGAGTATCGGAGTCATGTAAGGTTACAAATTGTACTTTCTCCTCCAACATTGTCTGGATCTCGGTCCAACAGATGCTGTGATCATCCAGCACAGGACGGCAACGAGAACTCATGCAGGCCCGTTTCTCCCACAGAGAACATGTGGTCGTAATAAAACTGTTTCTTATCTTTATGTGTTTGACCCACATTCGCTCTGTAGCTCTCGTTCCTTGGCGCGTTCATATTCAGCATGCGCTTAACATCCTTTCTGATCTTAGCTGTGTCGGACACAAGTTCCTTTATCAAATTCTGAGCGGAACAACGAGGCTCAGTTGTGGGTTCGTGAGCCCGTCCTGAACAAACCCACCTGAAGGGGAGCGGTCGCCTGTAGCCTTACATGACGTTGTACATTGGACCTTATTAATCAATACGCTAAAGTGACCGGTCCATAGGATCCCGCTGTCTGCCTGTTGTACAATGCAAATGATTAGTGGTGGTACAAAAGTAAATCTGCATAGCAAAACGTTCTGGAGAGAAAAAAATATATTCCTTATTCTGTCACTCAAAACGTACAGTGATCAGATTCATTTACAGCACAGACCAGAGTGAATGGGACTCGGTTCCGCTGAATTGCTTTGGGGCACATTCTGCAGCTTCCTGCCGTTTGTGTACTCAGTTCTTGTGCAGTGTTTTTGCATAGAATCCAGGAGTTGTAGTGGTGCAGCGGCGCATGCAGCGGGGGAGCAAATGGGCGGGCGGGTCAGATGTATTTGTTGGCCAGATTCTGAACATCGTTCTTGGTGAACTCAGAGCTCTGCACGGCAGACAGATGCTCGAACAGCTGGGTCATGTGGCGCCGCTCGTCCTTCTCCAGCAGCATCAACACAATCTGGAGGACAGAAACAGCATCAGTTATCAGCACACGCCTCCGCCGCTGGGGACAAAGTCTTACAAATATCCTCTCAGGTTGTTGGGTTTTTTTTGCGAATTTTCAAAACCTTCTTCTTACCGAGAACCTTTCAGCGGTGTGCAGATGGTTGAGGTGTTGGTAGACCAGGTTGGGGTCTCTCTGCAGGAGGTGGGAGTCCAACGCCTGCATGATGAAGCCGATGGTGTTTCCATCCATCTGGGTGCTCAGCAGCTGGGGGAGATTCTCCGGGGTCGTGGAGGCCAGCAGGTCAGCGCAGGCCGCCGTGTCCCCGCTGCAGCGAGCTGTGTTCAGAGCCTGGCCGAACTCGTAGGCGGTGGCCGGCCGGAGATTGATGGCGGTGCCCTCGGCTCTGGGACCGCCCCTGGAGTCGGAAGTGCTCGCCGGTTCCTCATCGCCCTCAACCTTGAGCAAGATGAGAAGTGACTGAAGCGGATTTACGACGGTGGACGTGAGAGAGTTGGAGAAGCTTTGGAGGAAAGACGGCAACTTTATGTGCGTTCATGCATTTAACAGAAGGAGAGAGGCCAGATGGAAGGAGGCAGGTGTTGTTAAGCCCAGAGCACATTCTGGCCAGCCTCGGTTAATTAGTCCCTCTCTTTATGGACTCCTTACAATTCACCTCCTTTTGAAGAAAGGATTGGGTTCAGGGATCTAGTCTGAGATGAACTGGTTTTTAAAGCCAGGTAGTAGATGTATTTTTGAGTGTGCTATCAGAGACAGGCAGACAGACAGGCAGACAGACAGACAGGCAGACAGCAATAACAAGCCCTTCTGACTATGGCCACTAAACCAACATCTCCACGTGTATGTACCTCTGTGATGGGGACGGTCTTTCTGGGTTTGGCCGGTGACGCGTCGGCGTTGGCCAGACTCTGTCTGAGCAGCACTGTGACCTCCTCCAGCTCCTTCTCGGCCTCCTGCACGTTGGGGTCCTGCTGCAGCACCTCCTGCAGGTCGGAGCTGCACGCCAGGTAGTCCTGGTTGGAGGGACAGACAGTATGTGCAAGTGGCATTAAGCAAATGATTTCCCCGCCTTTCCCCTGGTTTTAAATGAACACAGTTCCTTCGGGGCATCTCTGAGCTCTCTTCACCTTGAGGCCTTTATTAGCCAGGGCTCGTCTGTAGAAGGCCTTCTTATTGGTTGGCTCCACTCGCAGTGCTGCGTCACACTCCTGCTTGGCCTCAGCAAACCTCTCCAGCTTCAAGTAACACAGGGCTCTGCAACACACACACGTCACTGGGGATTTTTATCTTTGCCACCAGCAGCTAATTTGATGCGTGACTGAAAGCTATCATGAGTCTGTGACTCATCAGCTGTGAATCAGACAGGAAGCATGGAATAGATGAGACACGAGATGGAACTTTTGCCTTCTTCATTAACGGCAGGGGTCGGTACACTTCTTTGAAAACATTTCTGTTGACATTCTCATTACATCCAGACAGCAATCAATGAATCAAAGGAAAAATAAATGTGGTATCTGTGGTTGTGGAAGGACTGGAGGACCGGATCGTGCTCTACGGGAATGTACTACTGTTTTTGTTGTGTTACCAATGGGCTGCGTTGTGCGTCCCTGAGTTGCATAATGACAATAGGTGAACCTTGAACAAGCCCGTCCAATCATTTGCTCCGGCCTGAATGTGATGATTGGACGGGCTACCTGTCCACCGACCTACCTGCCCGCCTGCCTTGGCGTAGTCTGCCCGTGCACTCTGCTAGCCTGACAGCTGTAAGAACTAACCACAGTCATGCTCGTTGTTTACGTTACATGATGATCATTTTGGGGGCGTGGCTTTGGAGGGAGGCCTGAAGGGAACGGGTTGTCAGTGTGGCCGACTTGGCGGCTTCCTCGCTAGATTTAGCAGCTCGTGGAGCTAGCGCTGACAGCTCCTATCATTGGAAGAGTTGCTTTTTAGGTTGGATCATTTATTTTATTAATCTACTTGTACTCTTGCTAGTTTTTCAAGATGACCAACCCTAGCTTTAAATGGGTTTCAGTGGTTTCAGTCTGCTCTGGTGTGGCTATACAGACAAGCTTTTTTACACACACACACACACACACACGCACACACACACGCACACACACACGCACACGCATCAGGGTTTCCTGTGACATGATCTACAATCTAGGCACCATTGTGACTCAGCCCTGCCTCCTGCCTGCACACCATGTCTCTTTAGATGAGGATGATATGATAGTGGCTATGAATGGAGTCTCGATGAACGGCGCTGAAGCCGCTCTGTTCTGACTTACTCAACAATACATGCTGATTTACTACCAGTGACAGACATTAGCCACGGGGCTGAACAGCTGGGGATAATTCGTCTGTTTGTATTTATCCAAAAGGAACACTGGGTGTGTTCTGACATTCCTGCTTTATTAGGACGAAAAAAAAACAAGTATGAGGAAGCGAAAGTGGAAGGGACCACAGCGTTTCTGTGTTAGTTGATGCGGAGGCGGGACAGAGCCTCTAACCTGTTGGTGTAGATAGAACACTCTTCTGGCTTCAGCTTAAGGCATTCGGTGTACTTTCCCAGTGCGTCTGGGTATTGGCCCTTCTTCACAAAGTCATTCCCCTCTTGCTTCAATGCCGTGAAACGGACTTCTGCTTTCCTCTCTGGAAGACAAAGTAAAGTGGTGATTAGTCACATGAAGAGAAACTCAATTCTCCTTTCTGTTGAAGCCCTGAATCCACATGGACACTTGCAATAGATGTTAATTGACCTCCCTTTTACTTCTCAGGAAAAAAGCTGACACGAGGAAAAATGCCAGTCTTCTATGCTATAAAGCGTGAGGGTTTAAACCCTTAAAATGAATGCTGTGCTAGCTCGATGTGATGCATAAGAGTCAGCAATCAGGCCCGGTGAGGACGAAGGGCTCATCAATCTGCCTCTTCTGGGAGGAAAAACTGTGCCAGCAGGTCTATTCTTCCATTAGAGTTTAAAAATAAGAGCTGTAGCCCGGGAATAGGACAAACTGCTTGGTCAGTGAACAGAGGTGACACGTCCACTTATATAAAAAAAATTAGGCCTTTAACATTCTCCTCCAACCTTCACCGCAGAGTGAACGAGAAACTGGAACAAGCTGGATTTTGGTGGTGAAAATGTAGCCTGTTCTCTTCTGTTCCTCTGTGTCGATCCTGAAGCGACGTGAACTAAGATAAGGCCTGCATTGGAATCGTTACCTCAGTAGAAGTATAACATTTATACATATTAAGGATTTTATACACTGTTATATAACAATGTATCCTGTTTCATAAGATCCAAAGTATGTTTTGTATGAACAATGGAATTTGCAATGTCACTGACGTCAACCACATAACAGTTTAATTTGTTGCACAACTTTAAAGGGACAGTTTGTATCTTTTGAAGTGGGGTTCTTACCCACAGTCGGTGTATTTCCTACAGTAATACAGTCGAGAAAATCTGTAGGCTACATTTACAATATTTTCACTGCTTTACTTTGCCATCAGATGTTTTTTAGGCGGGCCTTTCTTTTAGGCGGGCCTTTCTTTTAGGCGGGCCTTTCTTTAGGCGGGCCTTTCTTTTAGGCGGGCCTTTCTTTTAGGCGGGCCTTTCTTTAGGCGGGCCTTTCTTTTAGGCGGGCCTTTCTTTAGGCGGGCCTTTCTTTAGGCGGGCCTTTCTTTAGGCGGGCCTTTCTTTTAGGCGGGCCTTTCTTTAAGCGGGCCTTTCTTTTAGGCGGGCCTTTCTTTAGGCGGGCCTTTCTTTTAGGCGGGCCTTTCTTTTAGGCGGGCCTTTCTTTTAGGCGGGCCTTTCTTTAGGCGGGCCTTTCTTTTAGGCGGGCCTTTCTTTTAGGCGGGCCTTTCTTTAGGCGGGCCTTTCTTTTAGGCGGGCCTTTCTTTAGGCGGGCCTTTCTTTTAGGCGGGCCTTTCTTTTAGGCGGGCCTTTCTTTAAGCGGGCCTTTCTTTTAGGCGGGCCTTTCTTTTAGGCGGGCCTTTCTTTAGGCGGGCCTTTCTTTTAGGCGGGCCTTTCTTTTAGGCGGGCCTTTCTTTAGGCGGGCCTTTCTTTTAGGCGGGCCTTTCTTTAAGCGGGCCTTTCTTTTAGGCGGGCCTTTCTTTAGGCGGGCCTTTCTTTTAGGCGGGCCTTTCTTTAGGCGGGCCTTTCTTTTAGGCGGGCCTTTCTTTTAGGTGGGCCTTTCTTTAGGTGGGCCTTTCTTTAGGTGGGCCTTTCTTTAGGCGGGCCTTTCTTTTAGGTGTCAGTTTTGCTGCTGCCCCTGTCCACAGCCAGTACATCGCTTTAATACCGTGCTGGTACACCTGTCTGTTTCACCAAACCGCCATCTACTGTAGCTACTACACTGACAATGGATAAGTACTTCATGCAACCCCAATTCAAATAATCTGAACTGTCCCTTTAAGGCTTCTCCCACTGGCATTTCCCAGCTCAGGGAGAAATATGGCTTCATAAACCCCAGTGTCACACTATTAATTCATATGTTACATTAAGTTCCAGGTTAAGGATTTACAAGGGAGCCTCAAAACACTGTCATCATGTGACTTGTCGAGACTTTGTAACACAAATAATATTAATTTTCCCCGGAATTCACAGCAGTAAGTGTAAAATCCGGTGTTTTGGGGAGACAACTCAGCGGTCGTGGTTCTGACGGACCTGCTCGAGCCTGGAGGACCTCTGCGCTGGGCGGCTCCTCTCGGCGGTGCTGCTGAGCCGACAGGGGGACCAGGGGAATGTCCGGAAGTTTCTCCCTCCACTCTACCCCGTCCTGGTCAATCAGCAGCCGGGTGATCCTGGATCAGTCAATGCATGGATGTTACACGTAGACACACAAACGAGTGGAATGAAGTCACACGCACAGATATTAATAAGGCTCACAGCAAATAGGAGTTAAAGATATAGGCTTTTTTTTTTTTTTTTTACAAGCATCTTTTTGTTAAATCTTGAAGATATATAGGGAGTTTCTCCAATTGCATAACAGAGAGAGGACGTGCCCTGTGAGAGCCATAATTAGCCATTAGCTGGAGCTGATTTTGAACACCAGCTAAACCGGTTAGCCACTAATTAGACTTTGTGTGGTTGTTCATTTGATTTGTTGTAATTTAGTCTTCTGATTATGTCACATTGCAAGTTCTCGCGTCTTAGCGTAGAGAAAAGGATTCAAAATATTGGTATGATATTATACAAGGCAGTCATAACATTTGCTTATCCAAAACACGTAATGATATAGTGCTTCACTCAAAATATAAAATGGATAGCCAGGACACTTTCATCACAGATCTCAGTCATTGGAATAGCTGCCTTGGTCACTGTAATATTCAGCAGAATTCTGGGTTTATGAGCCCAGTGAGACCATTCCATGTGAATAAGGATGTTGAACTTCATCCCATCTGTTTATGTCCGTCAGCAGGAAGGTGTCCCTGCTCTCCGCGGCCTCTCAGCTGAAGTGCGAGGTGAAGGCTAATACCTGTTGACGCTGTCGTGCGCCGCCTGCACGCCGTTGTCTATCTGCAGGACAGTCTTGTAATCCACGTAGGCCTTCCGGTAGCGCTCCAGGGAATCGTAAGCCATGGCCCGGCGCAGGAGGGGCTTGAAGGAGAATGACTGCAGTTCCAGGGCTCTGGTCGGTATAAATAGATGTGATGAGACAGGAGCAAAGGATCAAGTCTGCTTTTGCTATAGATGCGACTGTCTGAGAGTACTGGGACAGATTTCAAATCGGAAGTGTTCCTGTGCTCATTAAGTACATAGTACTCATGTACGTATTGGTGTACTGCTGTGTATGTGTTAGTAAACAGTCGCACAACCCAATTTTCCTGTTTGCCCTTGAAGCTGAATCTTAAGCAAACATTCAGAGTATTTAAAGGATCTCACATGGGAGGTTCCCTCAAGTTATCCTGAGTTTACTGCTTATAAAACTTCTAAAGAGATTACTGGCAATCCCTCACAACACACCTCAGTGCAAATCCCCTCATAAAACAATAGCGATCTGCTAGTTTGGAATGTTAAATGGTGTTAATTGACTGCAAAGCACATTGGTTAGCGGTGCTGGGTTCTCATGGTCCCCAGTGTAAATGATAACATGTGGGTTGACCCCCACAGTGAACATTACTTCCCACCCCACCTATTCACATAGTATTACGAGATGAGTGAATGAGGTCTCTCACCTCGTGCAGTCCTGTATGCACTCTTGACTGTTGCCATCTTTCAGGTAGCAAGCTGCTCTGTTAGAGTACAGAGTACATAAATCCTCCGGACTATCCATCCCTGTGTAAAACACACAGAAACAACATTATGTAGCTCACCAATGCATACTGTTAAAGAGAATATCTGTAAACGTGGAACACATTTAAATAGGCTTTAAAGAACCCTTGGCTGGTTGAAGTGTGGCTTTAAAAAGGTGTGTTATGAATCATGTATAATGTTCAGAGGCTGGATCAATCAGTCTGATGTGTTCTGACCTGACACAGAAACACCAGAGACATGAGTATCTGCTATGTAGTCAATATCCCGTCACACGATGCTGCTGTATATGTTGGATAATAGAATCCTGTAAGGACTAAATCAAGAACTTTAGCGCTAGAAGTGAGACTTTAATGGTGAGATACTAACCTAAAATGTCTTCTACGGCAGACTAATGAATGCAAGAATATTTTTCAGGCCACACACACACACACACGGCCACACACACACACACACACACACACACACACACACATGTCTTCACACGCTCACCATTCTTCTTGTTTGAGTAACTTGCATGTTTTTAGCTCCACTTGTAATCTGAGGAATGAGGCTGGCTGTATCAAAGCTCCTGAACTCTTTTCCTTCCACTAACACGTCCTAATACATCTGGCTGTTTTAGCCCAGTGGCACAACGAGCTCCGGGGCTGACAAGGTGATAAACACGAGGTAAATGACGACCCAGGAGAAGCTCATCAAACACCTTTTTAGACCTTTTCTCCTCAGACTTTGCTCACACCGACTGCACTGAGTGAGCCTCACTATTTTCTCCACTTGCCCAGCGGGGCTGTCTTCACCATCACTGCCACTGACGCGGGCAAATCGCATTCATACTGTGCATTACAGACAAGAGCAGCATTCTTCTGCGTCACTAAATATGGTCAGCTTAGCGTGCCACCTCATCAGATGAACTCAGATTATGAATGATGACACAGGGAGGCAGGGCTGATGATGTCCCAGCGACTGCTCCCACTCAGTGAGGTTACTGTGACAGTGCTCATTGTACGTGAGCATGTTAGAGGAGCACGATAGGGCATCCGTTAACCAACCTGAAGCAGCTTTGAGACCCTGTAAAAGACCGATTGAATGTATATATTACTGAGCTGTGTCCCTTTCTGACAGACCACGCATGTTTAAAGGGGTTCATAGAATCTATCCTCATCGCTGCTCTCAGCTCTATTCCGTCTGCATTACATGTAGCCCTCCCTGCGACAGACGACGGCCCTTGGACCACGTCCAGTCCCTTTCCACATGCAGCAGCACAGTGGGGCTAGTGGAGTACGTTATCACGGCCCACAGATGGACAGAGAGAGTCAGCTCGATGGTCGGGCGGCAGTTTCTCTTCCTCCATCAATCTCTCACTTTCTCCCTCTCATTCTGTGAGAATTATAGCTTGCGGTCCTGCAGATTCAATTTCACAGTGAGTGGTTAGCGGTCATGTGACCTGGACGGACCTGAGCTGAGAGGCTTAGCACCAGGCTGAGGCTGAAACATAAACACTGTCCGTGTACGCCACACGGGACGGCAAAAAAAAAATCACTGAACGCACAAACAAACGGCCTTTTGACTCCTGAATTGTAAAAAACATTATTCCTGTTTTAAGACTGCTTATGCTCTAATGTGGACTACTTCCTGGAGAGATAATTTCTGTTGTTTAGGTATAATTTCTCTCATGGAAAATATCATTTTAGGTGTATTTTTGTTATATATAGCTGTATATATATATATATATATATATATATACAGCTATATATCCTTCACTGTGGAAAAGCATCAATCACTCAATGGAAGCACAAGCCTTATAACTGCAAGGTCATGACCTTTGATTTACGATCGCATCGGCCAGTTTTAGGACACAGGCTCAGGAGCATTGATGATCACACACCATAAAGAAATATTCATTCAAATATGGGTGAGACTGGTGATGCAACATCAGTTAGGCTATGGAGGAGTTGTTTATAACACTGCTGTCAGTGGAAGTGATCCTGACATGGAGGGACAGAATAAACTTCCCTCCAATTTAATAATATACACCAAATAAAATTGTACACACCATGTGACTGATCCGCCAACCCCCTTGGACTATAATAACAAGAACAGCCCCAACCATGACCACACGTCCACCCTACCTGAATCTGTATAGCCTTGAATGGCTTGTGAGTATTTCTCCAGTGCATCGGCAAACTGTCCATTTTTAAACAGCAGGTTCCCTTCATTCTTTAGCCGGGCCAGAGGTGGGGGCAGGGCTCCGCACGGGGCATCAAGGTTGACAGATTCCCCTGCGTTTCCTCGCACCGGAGTTTCTTTACCACCGCTGCTCTGATCAGCCGGGGCTGAAGCTGTCGAGCCCCTCTTGCTCGTTCCATTGGCTACCTTTTCCCTCGAGTCGTGCGCGACTTTGTACTTGTCAGAGCTGGCTCCTTTGCTCCTCCAGTGTCCGTGGTGGGAGCTGTTGAACTCGCTGTGAGGACCCCCGTCACCTCTGCCGTGGGGCTTCTTTTGAGCGTTACCCATGTCTCCCCTTTCGCCAGGAGCAGCTGAGCTCTCCTCCCCTCCCACAGCCTGGCTGAGTTCAACCGGATGAGCTAGAAGGGAGAGGGAGGGAGGGAGAGGCAGAGAGAAGAGGGGGAAACACACCCACAGGAAGGAGTCAGCGGTTACATCACAGTGGGGGAGGGTTGGACACACATGACATAGAGCCACTTCAAAGAGGGAGTTCCAGGAAGCAGCCACTCTCAACAGTGAATTCTGAAAGCGCTGGGTGGGGGTAGGGCAGATAGCACACACACACACACGCAGAGACAGTATGTCACGTTACCCAGAGGGCCAAGGGGTGTTTCCTCTTTCTATATAGCACAGGCAGACAGAAGGGTTTGGGAGGAAAATGACTGCCCTACTGTTACGAGACTTGCGAAAGCTTCCTCAGATGTTTTGTTTAAATCAGAGGATTAGAGGGTGAATCCTTCGCCAGGCAGTGAGGACTAAGTGGGCACACATATACATATATACTACAGTGTAGTCTAAAAATACAGAAGACATCACAAAATATTGGAGATTGACAATACACAGAGTATTCAGCAAGTCTTTATATATTCAAATTTCAATGCCAAGTTCTCATTTCTGTGAAGTATTTCCATAAGTAAGCCATTATGGAATTTTTGATGCTGACTATTGATATTTGAGAATCTAAGGTTTATCTTGTTTTTCCCATACATTTTTAATAAGATTAAGTAATTTGGTTACTAAGTAATATGAATAATACATTTTCTGAGCAGCAGGACATTTTACATTTGGAAAGTAAACCTGTCAGTTCACTTTGGTGGAAAAACTAGGGAATTACGATACTGCTCGTAAACTCTCTCAAATATATACATCTGAGGCATTTCTGTCCAACAATGTTATTTGACTTATTGGTTGTTGACAGTATCATTGGTCAGGCTCTACTGTAAAACTAAGTAAACGTGATTCACAGATCTACTGCACTAGTTATATGGTTATTAGTTTTTTATTTTAGATAAATGATATAAATTGTGAATAAGGGCTTGTTTGTCTATACACAGCCTTGATACAAAATATATTTTCCGCAGAACAACTGCAGAATTCTGCTTTGTACACAGCACATGACGGATGCTGATTTAAAAAGATCTTAAAATCAAACCAAACCGTCCATGTTAAATATAGCTACGGAGACATGACTTTCTTTTAAATGGATCATAAATGGATTTCTGGAGGGATTCAGGGAATTTTAAAGGGTCAATGACTTGTGTCTCTGTGTCTGTGTGTAAATTAAGGATATATACATTTGGAATATGGAGGTCCCAAATAATCTCACCGGTCTGTTCTCCTTTTGTCTCATGGTTATTGCCGTCGTCTTCCTCTTCTACCTCTTGAATGAGGATCTTCTTGCCTTTGCGTTGCTGCTCTGGTTGATATTCCTTCATCTTCTTCTCAATTTCAGACAGAAGTTGCTAAACCACAAAAAATTCACAAATTAGAATTTGTCCACAGTAGGAACGTTCTGTTACGTAAGTCAGCAAAGGTGACACACCTACTGACACCACAAGCACCCATATTCCACTCTGTAGTGAAGTGCTTGTGTTGCAATGTAAAAGGAACATCATCTCCATATTCACCTACAGTACATTAAAATCACTAATACATAATTAATGGACATATAAACAATGTCTCTATAGGTGATGACTAAATGAAATGCACCCTGAGCTCGTCATCTGCAATAAAACAAGTGAAAAAGCTACACCATTGTCTAATTTCAGTTATATAAGACTATGTGTGATTTTATTAATACCTTGCAGCAGCTGCAAGCTGTTTTTAGGCGCCTGCTCTCACACAAATACAGCGACACCTAGTGGACAAAAAGGGCTACAGGCCTTCTATCACCTACAGTGGCTGCAGCATTCTGCGGCTCTTCCCGCAGCACCACCCTCAGGTCCTCAGTAGCCATTCGGGAGTCGCCCATGTGCTTGTAGACAGTGGCACGACGGAGCAGGGCTGGTGGTGGAGAATAAATCACGTACAGTATTCACGTTACACACTGAAGCTGTGCGCTGTAAACTGGAGTATCATTTTCCAAAAGGGGCTTCACAAAAACACTTTTGAGGGAGTGGGAAACATTACTTGACGCCTGCATTATAATCTCATTTCTGTTGACATACATTTTTGTAACTCAATTATAGCGCTATGGTACATAAAAAAAGGAAAGCACCTTTCATATTGCCTGGTTCCAGCTCGAGTACCCTCATACAGTCGTTCATGGCCTTGTGCCAGTGCTTGAGCTTGATCTCTGCCTGAGCTCTGTTATTGTACGCAGCCACGGTTGGTTTAATGGAAAGACTCCTGTAATAGAAGGCCCAAAATAAAACAAACCTTTATTCATAATGATGATAATGCACAAACACTTAAGAGGCACAGTAAACGGGAATGGAATCAGACTTAAATGATTACAATAGTCTAATTAAATGCAGGAAACATGATATGATCCCCTTGGGAGATGTAAAATGCTCGCTGTAATAATTGCGTTGTTTTCGGAGCCTGACCTGGAGTAGTATGCAACAGCCTCCTCGTAATCGTTTGCTCTGAAAGCTTCATTGCCTTTGTCCTTTTCGCGATTTGCCAGAGGGAGCTTCTGCGGTTCCGTCAGCACTGGATGTAGCGTGGAGACAACACGTTTGAGACACAAACCCACACTACTAAAGTATACACAAGGCCTCAAGGTGGCAACAAAATGTATGTGAGCTGCTACAAATAACACATTACATGCTGCATCCACTGTCGTCTGGATTTTGGGCGTTCCTGTGTTTATGACGACAGCTGGATCGTTTTTGACCAAATTCCCGTCGAGTCGTTCACATTCTTTGTCCACATCAAACCTGGAAATAGAGCAGACACAGATTTGGGTAAAGGAAGAGTTTCTATAACATGTTTAACTGTGGACTATTGTAATGAAAGGCTCAGCAAACAGAGCAACAGCTGTTACAGAGAGCTCCTTCTTCTGGGTATAAAAGACAAATGCAGAGACTAGATGACTCACTTGTCCCATTCTCCATAATCTCGTGGGAGAGTGCGTTTTGAAGAATTCCTCTTTTCTTTCAGAACGGAAGTCTGTGATGACATCATACTCCATTTTAGTATTTTCCTTGTGTTCATAAATGTGCGTGTTACATCGTTGGAGACATTTTTACCTGACTAAGTGGAACGGAGCAATTGGAACCTCTTATAGGTGGCATGTTTTTATTCTCTAAATCAAACACCGGCTGCTGTTTTAGTGAAGTCTCCTTCATTTTGGCTTCTTCTTGCCACGTCTGTAAGGAACAAAGTATTTAATATCCAAATGACTCATTTAAGAGACATTTAAGACGAGAGCAGGAAGTGAACAGGACTGATTAAAAAATATAAAGCGAATCTATGATGTGTTGCATGCCTTCAGCTCATGGACGATTTGGCTCCACTCCTCGTTGGAGAGGCTGGCTGCTGTGGCCACGGGCTGCTCCTTCCTGAGAGCTCGGCTCCTCGGGTCCAGCTTCTCCAAGTGGCTCTCACAGAACTCAATCAAATGAGGATAAATGCCCTCGTCGCCGGACCTGAACACAAAGTATCACGTTATTGACACATAGGCCTATACCATGGTGACCACATATGCCTGTGTCACCATGGGTTCTCTCATCATGGTATAGGCCTATGTGTCTCTCATCATGGTATAGGCCTATGTGTCACCGTGGGCTCTCTCATCATGGTATAGGCCTATGTGTCTCTCATCATGGTATAGGCCTATGTGTCACCATAGGCTCTCTCATCATGGTATAGGCCTATGTGTCTCTCATCATGGTATAGGCCTATGTGTCACCATAGGCTCTCTCATCATGGTATAGGCCTATGTGTCACCATGGGCTCTCTCATCATGGTATAGGCCTATGTGTCACCATGGGCTCTCTCATCATGGTATAGGCCTATGTGTCACCATAGGCTCTCTCATCATGGTATAGGCCTATGTGTCACCATAGGCTCTCTCATCATGGTATAGGCCTATGTGTCACCATAGGCTCTCTCATCATGGTATAGGCCTATGTGTCACCGTGGGCTCTCTCATCATGGTATAGGCCTATGTGTCACCGTGGGCTCTCTCATCATGGTATAGGCCTATGTGTCACCGTGGGCTCTCTCATCATGGTATAGGCCTATGTACTCTATTCACAATACTGCATGCTCACTTTCTGGGACAAAAGACCTTAGTGGAGATATAATGATTATATAAAACATAATATTTGATTGAATCCTCTCTACTCCCCCCTGTCGCTCATGTGACCTTTACCTCAGTGCTCTCCAGATCTCCTCCAGGTATTTCACATCTCTGCATTGCTCTATGTACTCATAGTCCAGGTGCTCCACGGGGACCTTCCCGCCAGAGCCCCCGGTGGCGTCCTGGTCTCTGCTCATACCTGTGGGGAGAACCGTGATCCGTTAATGGTCGTGTAAATGACACAGGTAATGTTAACGTAACTTAACGAAGAGCCCTACCTGCTGCTTGCTCGGCCCGTTTGGCGACACTCTCCACTGTTACTATGGTAACCACACGCGGAAGGAAGTCGCACTCCGAGGCGGAAACACGTGACACGTGATACACGTGATACACGCTGGGCTCCAAATTTGAAAACGTGGCCGCTAGTTCCCTGCAGATGAACATGTAGCACCCAAACGACGGGCACAAGCCGAGGCAGAGAGACAACGAGTCCGAACCCTGCGTTAGTCCAGGTCCGAGCACAGGTACGCGGTTTGTCAATGCTAAAGGACGTTGTGTATGCAATGTAGGACTCTGCGTGGTACGTCTGTGAAGCCACTCACGGTACCCAGCAGTGACGTCACAGAGTGTAACCTAACCTCAGGGTGAACGGATCCTCATAATCCTCATAACGAACCTCATGGCTCTCTGATTTTACGTGAGTTAGTAACCTCATCATCGTGGTGACGTCACAGGCAGGTTTCTGGGTTACCTAGTAGGTGACGAAGGTGGTTTCACGTCAGGCTAATTGCTCCAAAACAACACGTTTGGTTTCTACGTCATTCAGGTGGGTTTAACTCGGTCTTGTTGGCCTCCTCTCGTCGCTGCGTCACGAGCGCAGTTGTCAACCGCTATGTTTAGGCATTTTTATTAGAATTAAAGTAAGAGGACATAAAGTGGCACACTTGGGCCCCTCGTCTGCGTCCCCGGTGCCCCTGTCGGCAGTGGGCCCTCATCTGAGTCCCCGGGGCACCTGTCGGGCTTTTGGCGGCTACAGCTCACTTTATAGCGGCACCAGAGCGCACGCGCACGCGCCCGGGGATTTAAACGGGCGCTTGCTCTCGCGTAGCAACGCGGATGGAACAGCTGCGAATGTTTGGTGTTGAACCAATGTGTGTTTAACAACCTGCTGCCTGCAGCACGCACGCTGAATAGCACGTAGATATTAATATTATTATGTTATTGACTTGGCTCGTCTGTTATCGTGCAACATGACAGCAGCTCATTAACATACGGTGAGACCGTGGCTAGCTGTGATGCAGCAGTCAGTTAGCAGACAGGCAGGTTGTGCTGGCTTCACTCACTGCTTGTTGTTGTTGTGTGCAGGTCAGCTGACGGCCACTTGGTGAACAGGTGTATTGAACCAGACTGCAGACAGGAGGAGGATCATCATGCAGTGCACACCTGAATCACACGTCTACCTGGAGAGCTGCAAAGGCCAGCACTGTTATGACGACTGCTCCGACAGCGGGTACTCCGGGTTGTTCCACAGTCCGCAGAGCGTCTGTGGGGTGGACTCCTCTCGCTCTCTGTCTCCTGTAGACTTCAGGGAAACGCCTAAAGAGAACATCTGGCTTTCTGTCACGCCAAAGGAGAGGACCAAGGAACCGGTTGGATACGTGGGCAAAGACCCCAGGGGTGTCCAGCGGCCACCAGCAATCAGCTGGTGTGAAACCCCTAAAGTGTACAAAAGAGATGCCCTGATGCGACAAAGACTTCTCATGTGCAAACCCAAAGCCACAGATGTCAAACCCGACCACGCCCGATCCCCGTGCAGGACTGACTCCTCCATCAGTGCCGGGTCTGAACACTGGCTCGGCGCGTCGTTTGACTCTCTCGACACTTTAAAGTTGGAGCGGGACCTGTTGCTGTCTGGTCGGAAACGCAGGCTCCTCTTCTCGCAGGTGAGGACCTCGACTCTTGAAGACGGCAAACTCAACTCCGGTTCCCTCTCCAGTTTCGAGAGAAGAGCGTCCCTCTCGGATGCAGATTTCAGTGAGAGCCTTTCTGCCTCTGATCAAAGTGATATTGGGACTCCATGCTTTATCAAATCCCAGCCTGCTCCACCTCAGGAAACCTCTCAATCACCGGTCAGCGGTGTGACAAATCCCCGATATGACGCCTCTAGTGTCTTGTGCACACCGTCGTCCTCACACATACCCAAATATATCGGGTACGTGCATCTTTTGACACTTTCTAAATTTGGTACATTTTCCCGGCTGAATAAATAAATGTTCTATATGTATATATCAAAACATGTTCCTCTATTAACCACCTTCTAACCCTGGAACAGGTCTTTGTGTGACGACAGCGGTTTTAGTTCCTTGGCCCTTGATAAATCCCAAGACTCCTCAGTGGACCATGACGGCTCATTCTTGGAGCTGCTCCTCTCGGCCTCCAAAGGAAACTCTGAAACCCCAAACCTGGCAGAAGCGAAGCGGCACTCCCGTTTGCAGCGCCAACATAGACTTTCTACACTTAAAGAAGGGGGCTCTCAGTCCGAGGAAGCCCCCGCAGAGAGAAAGCACGGACATCTTCGTCAAAGCCACAGCCTTTCTACAGAGGATGAGGTTTTTGGTCTCAGTGCCACCCCTTGCGGTGTCCTCTCTGCTAAAGATAGTAATGGCATGACGTCTGATAGTGTGGCCGCTGCAAGACAAGGCGATGCCACCCCACTGAGGGCCACTACTACCGCCAGGTCAGAAAGCACCACGCCCCTCAACACGACTCCTCTCAGGACGACCCCCATCAATCTCTCTCTGACTCCAGCTCTGCAGCTGGTCCATGCCATGTGCCAACGGAGAGCCCACATGTTTGTTGGCCAAAGTCCAAGCCTAAAGGAGCAGCTGAAGTCCACCGTAGCGCTGGCTTGGACCCCGGTGACGTTCAGGACCACCATGCCGCTGGCGGGGCTGATCGGCAGAAAGATGGGCCTGAGGAAGGTGGACGTACTGGCAGAGCTGAGGAAGAGGAACCTCAGGCACATCCTGTCTGTCATCCTCGGCCACCTGACCTCTGAGAGCGTCTACATGTAAGGAGGCCATGTAGCTGTCGTTAGTCAGAGACAGTCAAATCTCTTTTGCGTGCATGTTTTTGATGCATCTACTGTAGGCCTCAGTTTTCTGAAAGGTTAAGCGTTTGATTCCCAGTTTGTCATTTATTAAACTGCTAATGATGATTTGTAATGGCAGCATTTGAGTTATAGATTAGTGTATGAATGCATACATGTAACTCTACAAAATCCTGTAGAATTCATACAGCCTGTCATGGATACTTAGCTTAGACCAAAGTACAGGACCCTTTTTGTATTCGGTTTTAAAATCATATTAACAAAAAGCTTGATTGTTATTCAAAAAGCAAAGCTGTTACGAACAGTCAGGGACACAACCTTTATTTAATGTGCAAAGAGGGTTGGGAATATTGGTCTCATGCATGAAATTGTTTGTATTGAGCAGGTGTGGTCAGGTGTGCAAGAGTTGGAAGGAAATCATCCAACAAGACAAGCGAGCTAGTTTGAAGAGAAGGAACTACCTGAGTGAAGTGGAGGCTGCTCTTGAGGTAAGACATGTTCCATATTGGCCACTATTGCTGATGGCTCAGGTCAAATGTGTCTGATGTCAATATATGGCTTTTTGTTGTCTTTCTAAAGCAGGTATCTTCTAAAAGCATTGGCTATGGTCAGCCTTGTAAAAGGTCCTCTTTTAGAGACCAGCACAACAGCTGATCTGTCTGTGATTCAGTGTAAAGTAGCGTTTGAGTTGATGGATATTGACTAACGGCGTTTGTGACGTTGTCTTCCAGCTCGTTGGTGCCGTTCACGTCAGCGACGCAGAGACTCGACTCGCTCTGCTCAAGAGGTCGGCCCTCAAGACGGTTCAGGCCCAGTCCAGGACGTCCAGCTTCTGCACCCCACAGTCAGGAAAAAGCACTTTAACCCCATCACAGCACAGCGCCTCCAGCTCGGGCAGCAGCAGGAAACGAGATAAATTCCTAGAAGTGAGTTTGAAACTGATTACACTGGATTTGGTTAAATGGATTATATGTAATCTTTGGATCCATCGTATATTAGTTAGCATTAATGGCTGTTTAGTGGAGGATGACTGGGGATCTAATTGATCTTGCTGAGGGAAGTTCACATAACACATTTATTTTAAGTCTTTTCTAACCTTTGTTTTTATTATCCAGGTTGCCCAAACCCTCTTCAACGATGAGTGCCTGAAGCCGTGTCCTCGATGTCAGCATCCTGCGAGGTGTCACTCGGTGAAACAGGAGGGCGTGTGCAGCAGAGCCGAGTGTGCGTTCCAGTTTTGCACCGCCTGCTTGTGTGCGGTCCACGGCTCCAGAGAGTGTGGCAGCCAGTCTGTGGGCCGACGCAAGAAGGACACACTTCTGCCAGGAAGCGCACAAAGCAAGCGAAACGTCAGGAGGCTATGAGCAGAACGCCAACTGTATTCCTGTTTGTTACGCCGAGGTCACTTATATTTTTTTAATGCCTAATGGTGAACACGAGGCATAGCAACAAGGAAAGTGAAATGTAGCCAGTACATGAGAGCAACTTCTGTACTTATCAGTGTATCTTTGTGCTTGTTTTGTACTATAATTACTATATTTTCACCCTTTTTTTCTTTTTTTTTTTCTCAACACAATTCTTGTGTTTTTAATTATGAATGTGAAGGAAGTCTCGCCAGCAGAACAATGACTGAATTTTGCTGTTGATGTATTTTTTCCATACACATTGATCAACTGTACACTGTTGTCTGGGATATTCAGCTTTTACTAATGTGTTTTCACAACCGTTTTAAAATAAATGATTTTTTTTTTTTAAATTTGTCTCATTTGTGAAATGAATGGTCCGTTCTGTCTCTATTGTCGTCTGTAGAAATTAATTGTTTTTTGTTGGTGTTTGGTGCCATCTAGTGGTATGACCTTACTTTGTCCTAACTGCAGTAACAATGACACCCATTTAAACTTTACTTTACTACATGTAAGGGATTGTAAATAGTAATGGGAAAGTTCATTCTGTAAATACTTTAGAAAAAGTAATTTTTGGGTGTTAACTTGAAAGAAGCAACACCAACTTGTATCGTTCACTCCCTCGTCTTTAGTTAAACTTTTACCGCCCCCTGTGTTTTGAAAATGAGTCCAGTTCCATAGCAACCTGCAGTGTGTCTGTTATTACACAGAGAGCTCTGTGGCTCGTCCGACATTCAGATGTGACTGCCTGCTCCATTTTCTGAGACCACCGTTGGAAAACACTGTGCGGGCGTTTGCATTTCCAGAAGTGAACAATGTGTGGGGTCATTTCAACAGGTAGGAGCACAACTTCTAATCAGTGTACTTCTTTTGAGCTGATCTACATTTGCTTACTAAAGTTTCACTCTGTATTTTTAAGAGTTTCCTGATCTTGCTGACAACTTTGTGAGTATTATTTTTGATTGTTGACCTTTCATAACTTCTGTAACGGAAGTAAAAATGTCTTTCGTCTTTCACTGGACTATTCTTTGTCTCTATGCAGGAGAACAACCTGGCTTCCGATGATGTATTGGCTCACTACTTCAATGAGTTCTTAAATTTGCCGGTAAAGTAGTTGATGTATACATGTAGCATTTACATTTTTTTGTTGACAAAACTCTGACACTCTTGCATCTTTTTTGTCCAGGCGTTCCCACAGGGGTTGCTGTACAACCAGGAGACGGGGCAGTTTGAGGTGGTGGACGGGGCGGCTGACTTTGTCTCCAGCAGAATCCGATCAGTCCTACAGCGCAGCAAATCCCAGCTCCTTACTGGTGACCCAGCGCTGGCCAGAACCCCCCCAGTAGACAACCGTTACACTATCGCTGTAAGTATGTATTTGGTTCTGGAGATGAGCAGAGTCCCCGATGTAGATTTGGAGCACAGACTTGAGGACCATGTCTCCCTGACCTCTGCAGTGCCTGGACAGAGAGCAAGGAATTCAGTGGGTCCTGAAAGAGAGACTGCCCTTTTTCCTTCACAGTGATTACTACAATGAATACAGGTACAATCTGTTTATTGGACCTACTACATATACAAAACACATGCAGTTTTACTGTCTATATTCTGCACTTATTTATGTTTACATTATGTTATTACTATAACGTGTTTTTATATTATTACTGAACATAGTGTTCAGTTTTACTCATTCAATTGTGAAATTATTATGAGTTCCAGGCAGTGTGTGTCTTCTGTTAGCTTTGCTTCAATAACCTGAAACATAGTTGTTTACTAACCTAGATATTACATATTTTGATTCAATCAGCTGTGACTTTATCACAAATTATGAAGAATGCATTTGTCAGGCATTACGGAGTGTTGACCTCTAGCAGTATACCGTGCAGCCCACTGTGGTCGTTGTGTAGCGTCCAGTGTTCCCCTCCTCACTGCATCGTGCTCGTAGCCTGAGAGCCACACCCCTCCACCGGTCAGGTGACTGATGCTCACTTAAAACCTACACATAGGAGCTGTGACACAGGAAGGACAATAGCCAAGTTTGGTAATTCCATTTATAGGAAAAAGAAAACACATGCTATTCTGGTGGTGTATCATTTAGTCTGGTCTTTCCCAGACTATCCAAGCTGTTGTTCCAGAAGAACACAATCTTCTGCATCCAGAGGAGGAAAGGCGGTTCAGGTCGACCCACCCGGTCAGCCCCACAGCTGTGTTCCCCCTCCCGGTTTGACAAGAGAAATAACAAAGCACTGAAGGGCCTGCCATGCTTGCATTCTCAAGAGAACATTTCTGCAAAACCAGGTATAAATGTTGTGAATTTATATTTCCACATGTATGTTTACTGTATTGATTTGCAGACTCTGTAAATAAGAATGCTTGTGTTCTCTCTTTCCTTACTGTTCAGGCTCTCTGGGGACGCACAACGTTCCACGTCTGCCCTCTGTGCAGAAGGAACACATCAACACACAACGCAGTGAGTCATCCAGATGTTTCTCCAGCTGTTCTGAGCATGAGAACCCATGTCGCTTTTCCTCTTCGTCCTCCCCCCCCAACCTTGAATGCGAAAAACCCCAGAGCCCACAAGCAGAGCTGAGCCGCTACTCAGCTGGCAACTCAGAGGAGCAGCAAGGGTCCAGTCGGCAGCATTCTGAGTCTCCTGAACTACAGCTGGAGTACCTGGCTCACAGGGTGGTCAAACAGGTGCTAAACAATGCACTGTACGTGATGGATGGTCAGAGCCGGGCAAACCCTTCCGACTGTTTCAGCAAGTCCGGAGACCGGACAAGTTGTACCAGCGCAGACGGACCCTGGGAATGGAAAGCCCGCCTGCGTTCGGCTGACGGGGGCACAGAAAGGTTGGGAGGGAAGAAAGAGGAAGTTCAGGAGGGCAGGAGGCGCAGTGGGGCGGAAGAAAAGATAGAGGGGTTCCAGAAGAACAGGAGAGTGGGGAGTGGAGGCACCGACCAGGAAAATATCCCCGATATGTGTTGCCATGGCACCTGTTGCCGTGACAATGGACCAGGCTTGGATGAGTTGAAGGACTTTTTGCAAGGAACTCCAGGAGAGAAACTGCTCAACCTGTGGATGGATATAGAGAGGCTGAAAGCTGCACAGAACCGGGAGCGGAAGAACAGGTAAACATCACGACATGATCAACTCACTTTATTCTGGTTTACTGTAGATACAAAGGCCTCTGTTTAATGGCCTTGGTTTGATATTAGACTCAACTATTTATTTATTTTGGCAGCCGCAAGCTCTAAAAAAAATACAAATAAAAAAAGTAACGTAATGTATGTATTAATCAGGTATCTGGTCCTGATGAGGAGCCGCTACCTGCTGAGCAGCAGCCAGAGCAGTCTCAATGTGGAGCTGCTCTCCAGACTGGGGCTGACTACCTCCCCCTACTGGACAGAGGAGAAACTTCACTCAGTTCAGCCCTTCCTCACCGAGCCTCTGCTCTACTACTGGTCAGATTCACAATTCACAGTATTCATGTTCCCTGGTGTGAATCATAAATACTGACTTTGTGTGTTTGTGTTTATTTATACATTTTGTGTGTCCATACATATATGAATTGCTACTTTACATTTGCTTGTCATGTACTGTGAGTTATCTCCCCAATAAGCTGGATATAGCACATGCTGTTCAGTCATTTTACTCTTTAGATAATATAAATGTCCTTGGTAACTCTCTCTCTTTCCCGACAGGGTTCCTCGGTTCTGGACGTCCCAGTGGGTTCATGAAGACCGCGATGACTCCCCTCACCCAGAGCGGTGGACTGAGTGGTGTGCTAGGTCTCAGTCAGACACACAGCCCCCCCAAGGGTCTGTGGCTCTCTGCTCTGACCCCTGCCTGCCCCAGTACCCCCATGCTGTCCACACACAGGTAGCAGCATGAGGACATGATTCCACTCGGTGCATAAAAAGAGAATCCTCTGAAGCAAAATGTGAAATGTAGCAAAATCATAGAGACCAGCAGCAGTGCAGCTCTTATTGTCTGGGTTGTCCCACTTGTATTTTCCAGTGGCTGCAGGTGGGATCACCACCTGCATGCAGTTAATAGTCCTGTCCTCTAAAGCATGTTTGAGTCTATAGTTTTAATAGTTAGTCGATCAATGGAAAATAAGGTTCATTATACTCTAAGTCATTTATTACGCTTAAAATGCCAAACATAAATTTCCAAATTCTCTGAGGATTTGCTGCATTTCACTGTTTTATACCATTACATTGAGCACTTTATGGTGTTGTACAAAACAAGCAATTATAGATTATAGCACACTGGGGAATTGTTATGGTAATATTTCACTTTTCAGATTGCAGTGACTAAACGGTAACTTGTTCCATCAAGCAAAAATAAATATAATCACTGCAGCCATAGTTTTTTGTTTTAAATAAATGAATGTGTTGATTGTATTAAATATGTTCTCTTCTGTGTGTGTTTCAGTTATATCCGAGCAGAAGTCGGCCCCTGGGCATCAGAAGAATGGAGAAGATGCTGCAGGCTCTTTGTGTTGACTCACGCGCCGGCTTATACTTCACAAACTTCTGTGAACAATCTGGAAACCAGGTACAATAGCAGCTACTGGATAGTTTGCATGTTTAATCACCACATTGAAATGTAGTTATTATCATATTGTGGCACAATAAGATCACAAGTGTACACTATCTTTTATTTCCTGTCCCAGCTGTGGGAGAACGCAGTTAACTTCTGGACTGACCTGCAGTGCTACCACGAGCTCTTCTACCAGGACGGACTGGACCCCTACCGGGTCCAGAGAGAGGCGCAGGTGAGCAGAACCACCTGAGATCGTGTTTGTGCTGACGGTTTCACTCACCTCACACCAACTACTAACTTATGGAAAAATACTAAGCTGTTAACTACTGGTTGCGTTAAACACAGTATGTAAAGTCCTTGTATGTCAAGGAAGTGTGGTAAAGACCTATGGTGATATTAGCTCATATAAACTATATATATATATATATATATATATATATATATATATATATATATATATATATATATAT
>JACSYO010000052.1:0-41427 GCA_016806645.1 Ophiodon elongatus | reverse complement strand
GGATGATTTATGAGAGGTCAGATGAATAGAAGTCCCATATCCTCTCTATTTCAGCTCTGGTTTTGGTCCCCACCAACGAGTCTCTGACCGTCCGCCTGCTGAGCAGGAAGTGGACGAGTCGATGTGATCTCCTTCCTCTTCCTCTTTTTAAAGCTTCCTCTCTGAAAGCGGCTCCTCAGATGGGAATCAGTCACATCTGAGCGTTGCTTCAGTTGAACATGCTGTTGCTATAACAACCGCTACAGGTTAACATCCACCATTTTCACAGATCAACTAAATATTGAGAGGCACATGTCATCTCCTCTCCAAACACCCTGCTGGAGCATCACCTGTATGACATGGAAGGCCTGAATCATGTTTATGAAATGGTTTATTGTTCATCAAGTTCAGCAGGAAACCACCCGACTGCGTTCAGACAGAACGAGAGCTCACAATCCCAGATCCCCTGCAGCTGAGGCTGATTAGACCTCTCCAGGCACCGTTCCCTGAACCACTCCCCCACACAGCTCCCTCTGCAGCTGAGCCCAACCACACCCCGCCACCACAAAGACCTCTTATTAAAACATATTAAAAATAAATGACATCGTAGTACAGAATATACCAGTTACATACATCAAGCATAGATTATATTTGTAGAGTAAACAAATCTCCTATAGAGGTACTCTATCGCGAGATTAATAGCTGCTCCCGTTATGCGGTTTGCAGAGGTAAAACACCTGAGCCCTAGGAAACATTATTATAAGAAATAAAACATCTGAATAAAAGATAGATAATGCAGACAAAAGTTTACAAATAGACTCCGCTTTGTTTTACAACTCGTCAATGTGTGTGTGCTGTCTGCAGCCATAGAGAGGGCAAAGTCATTAAACTCACCACCACGGGAGAGTCTTTCTTATTGTATGATGCACCGAGGCCTTTAGCCCTGAGGCCCTGAGGCCCTGAGACCCTTTAGCCCTGAGGCCCTTTAGCCCTGAGGCCCTTTAGCCCTGAGGCCCTTTAGCCCTGAGGCCCTGAGACCCTGAGACCCTTTAGCCCTGAGGCCCTTTAGCCCTGAGGCCCTGAGACCCTGAGACCCTTTAGCCCTGAGGCCCTTTAGCCCTGAGGCCCTTTAGCCCTGAGGCCCTGAGACCCTGAGGCCCTTTAACCCTGAGGCCCTGAGACCCTTTAGCCCTGAGGCCCTTTAGTCCTGAGGCCCTGAGACCCTGGGACCCTGAGGCCCTGAGGCCCTTTAGCCCTGAGGCCCTGAGACCCTGAGACCCTGAGGCCCTGAGACCCTTTAGCCCTGAGGCCCTTTAGCCCTGAGGCCCTGAGACCCTGAGGCCCTGAGACCCTTTAGCCCTGAGGCCCTTTAGCCCTGAGGCCCTGAGGCCCTTTAGCCCTGAGGCCCTTTAGCCCTGAGGCCCTGAGACCCTTTAGCCCTGAGGCCCTGAGACCCTTTAGCCCTGAGGCCCTGAGACCCTTTAGCCCTGAGGCCCTGAGACCCTTTAGCCCTGAGAGTTTACACTAACATGTGTTTGGTTATAGCTCCTTATGGTCTAAGGCCCTGATGACACACAGCTACATGTGTGTCTTTTTATTGCATATTCATACAGTGTTCTCTATCTGGTGACCAGCACCTTAGTAAACTGATTAACCAGATCCTTAGTCTATGATACATTCACATTAAATTCCAGGCCTTCCAACAACAGAAACACATAAACACGTGAACACATGTAACACAAACACATGAACACATGAACCCGTGAACACATGAACACATGAACACATGAACCCGTGAACACATGAACACATGAACACATGAACCCGTGAACACATGAACACATAGCCAACGTCTTCGGGCTGGACGTCGGGTCTCTGAGGTGAATTGACCAGATGAATGCAATCGTACTTTGGACGGACTCTCACTCGATATGAGAGCGAGGTTCTTCTTCGAGCCTCACAGACAGAAGCAGATGTTTCACAAGGTCGAGCTTCTTCCTGCCCGGAGACCTGATCCTGAGCTCAGTCTGAGGTCTGAGGTTAGCACGCAGAGAGCAGGTCTCAGTCAGCTGTTTGTCCATCACACACACACACACACACACACACACACACACACACACACACACACACACCTCCCTGCTGGATCCCGGTGAGCGGTGCATTCAGGCTTCTGTTCCCTCCTCAGTGAATGAGTCCCTGCTGCCGTGGAGGCGGAGGGGCCATTTAAATATTTATCAGCTGTAATGATTGTCACATCCCACCACCTGGTGTTCAGGTCACACATCCAGGCAGACACACCGAGAGGGAAACACACATACACACGGGGGAGGCGGTGGAGATGCTAATGCATATTTATCACCATGCTTCTCACCTCTGCCGTACGAAGAAGGACAACATTTCAAATGAGCTGCTCACGAGGACTCTGATGCTGCGAGTGGGCATTTATATGTGAATGATTTTACTGTGTTTATTATTGTTGAGTGAATTTTTGGGGAGTTTGAATATGAAATGCTTTCACGAATGCGGTCTGAGTTCTTGGTGTCTGTAGTTGAGCTGCTTCACGTGTCAATAAAGGGACGCTCACTTCCTTCACTTCTCAGGTCTGAAGGACATCTTTACAGCCTTAGCGTCTCTTTTCAATGTTCACCAGTGAGGAGAGACCGTATGAACAATGAGCTTAGTTAAGTTAAACATCTCTGAACTTGAGCTGTTTTGTCCGTCGACATCTTGTTTTTTATCAGCCAGTGAACAGGAAGTGACCATATGTGGACTGAGGAGTTACGTAGAGACCTGTCAATCACCCTGTAGCCCCGCCCTAAAGCATCCCCTGGTTTATGGTCTGTTTGTTTCTAAATGGACCATAATTTACTAAATGAACATCATGCTGTATTGAAGAAGACTTGAAACTAGAGATTGAGACATAAACTCATGTTTACAATGTTTACTGAGGGAATAAATCAAGAGAGAAGTAGAGTCATTTTCTATAGACTTCTATACAACCAGAGGAGTCGCCCCCTGGTGGTCAGGAGAGAGAATGCAGCTTTAACACATGAAGCTTTGACTTCTATACAACCAGAGGAGTCGCCCCTGGTGGTCAGGAGAGAGAATGCAGCTTTAACACATGAAGCTTTGACTTCTATACAACCAGAGGAGTCGCCCCCTGGTGGTCAGGAGAGGGAATGCAGCTTTAACACATGAAGCTTTGACTTCTATACAACCAGAGGAGTCGCCCCCTGGTGGTCAGGAGAGAGAATGCAGCTTTAAGACATGAAGCTTTACTTCTATACAACCAGAGGAGTCGCCCCCTGGTGGTCTGTTTAGGATGTACCTAACCAGGGACGGAGGCTACAAGTGAACTCCCTTGACGTCAGATATTAAATATATTTCATTACTTATGGCTGTCAGCCCTGTTAAATAGAAACGAAGGCAGGCCGTGTTTCATTTGCCCCCAAACATTTAACGGTTCTTGTTTTTTGACTCTGTTAATTTCTAAATTGAGTTAACAGGTGCTGGTGTGAAGGATCAGCCCTGTTGCTATGGTTACCTGCAGCTTAATTTGTAAAATCATTATGCAATGATTTAGAACAGTTTTATCTGAAGTGTGTGATTAACCCATTTGGCCCGATGTTCTCAAGTAATCTCCCAGAATGCAATGTGTTCCTCTGATAACAACTTGTACCAGGCAGAATGGTAAATAAGGACGAGGAGGTCTGTGAGTAAAGGATGAGGTCTCACAGGAGGTGTAACAGGAGGTGTAACAGGAGGTGTAACAGGAGGTGTGGAGGACGAGATGATGACGAGGTCTCCAAATAAAACGTGTCACGAGCCTGAAGCCACAGCGACCTCCCCGTGACTCCCCGCTCCGCCAGCCGCGTACTGTACTGTGAGAAGAAACACATGCTCCCTTTGTGTGTGTGTGTGTGTGTGTGTGTGTGTGTGTGTGTGGTAAACACAGCAGGGTGTACACACTGTCCCCCACCTTCATCTTTTTCTCCTGAAAGGGAAGTTCAGGTGGAGAAACCAGGCGAGTGGAAGATGTTACGTTAAAAATAATGTTTTTGAGGTTTCATCATAATCAGACACAGTTATTTGTGGGCTTTATTTCTTCATGTGTTCTTTTGTTCAGTATTGTACTTGCTCTCTTAATATCTGCTGCCAGTGTTCGCAGGTGGGAAGCTGGTGATTCTCAAACCTCGAAGTCTGAATATGAAACTTTTCTTTCTGTCAAAATGAGCCAACTTGAGTTAGATTGAAAAACAATATTCAGAACATGACTTTGATATTTTTGACATGCTTCTCGTGAGTTTTAAATGAAAAATAAAAGTACACTAAAAGGTGAACTAATTCAAGTAAATATGTACATTTTAATTAATCTGATCTGTTAAACACATCGGGACGAAGCTCCAGCCAGAAGATTCTACTTCCTGTTTAAAGTAGCCACGAGCAGATGGAGGCGATGTGAAGAGCGATCTGAGGTCAGGCAGTTGAATCCAGAGAAGAAAAACTATCCAAACCCTGAGTGTTCAAAAACAAACAAAGAAACCAACTCTGTTCCAAACCAGCAGCAACAAGGTCACGGCAGGAAGTGTTGCTCTATTCATTCCTCTCTAACTCGTGAGGCGCAGAGGACAGGGAGGGGGAGGAGTTTCAACAATGAACACCTCGGTTACTAGTCTTTGTGGAAAATAAACCCAAACCAGACGTGCATTAAGACATGTTCAACAAAAAATCATACGTTCATAGAGAGGCCGTTCTGCTCATCAGGATCTCATATCACGCTCATTCATACGCAGCCTTCAGGAGCTTCAGGACCAACAACGTGATCACGCAGAGTCAGACCTGATCCAAAAGAGACCTGAGGTGAGTCAGACCTGATCCAAAAGAGACCTGAGGCGAGTCAGACCTGATCCAAAAGAGACCTGAAGCGAGTCAGACCTGATCCAAAAGAGACCTGAGGTGAGTCAGACCTGATCGAAAAGGGACCTGAGGCGAGTCAGACCTGATCCAAAAGAGACCTGAGGCGAGTCAGACCTGATCCAAAAGAGACCTGAGGCGAGTCAGACCTGATCCAAAAGGGACCTGAACAGACCTGGATAGAAAGAACAGCAACACAAATGGGATGAAACCTGCTGCCCGCCTCCTGACTGCATCCCTGATCTCTCTGCAGGAACTAGTATTAAGTAATAGTACAATAATGAAAAGAGAGTAAGCGAGGAGTTCAAACGTTGCGCAATGAGGCCGATCACTGCGTAAAGTGTCCATGATTGTTTGATGGACATTTCTGGAACATACAGAAACTGGACTGTAGAAGGAATTAGCTACATTTGACTCGATCCTAATAATATTAACCAACAGTTAAGGCTGAGTCCTATCATTTCTTTTCACCAGAGACACCAGAATATTTCCTATTTATTTATTATCATTGTGTTGACGGATCGCTTCCCCCTTGAACAAATAGGTCAACTTAGCTCCAAACTTCTGGCGCGTGAAAGTTTCTTCACACCCTTGAAACTCGATCCGTCTTGTTTTCTCTCCAGCGAGAGAGAAACCGGAGAAAAAGTTTGTGTGTATTTGAGTAAAAAAGTACCTCAAGGGTACCTTTGCTACGAGCTGCAGGGACAGTTGATTATCAGCAGAGTATTGGATCAATCTGTCTTTGAAAATCAATAAAGTCGTTCACATGGCAGGTATATTCCGTACAGTAGAGTCCTGAGGGGCAGGAAACGCTTCAAACCTCACTAACAAAGAAAGAGGAGCTGCTGTTGAATTGACGGCGTTCCCGAGGGTCCGAGACCTTAAGAGCAGTGTTATTCACCCAGACAGTCCTTTAGAGGAGAAACAAAGAGCCCTCGCCAGCAGATATTCACACAGGGATGCTCGCTTTGCTGAGAAAAAGTTCCAAGCGGAGCAAAAAAGAGAAGCGTCTGTCGCACTTTACATATCAAAGCTGCTGCTGCAGGAGTCGTCGGCGTACCTGGAGCTGGAGAGGCGACACGCGGCATCACACGGAAGCCGGCGCGCACGCACGTGATTCATCAGCCTCCGTGAGTCTCAGCAGAGAGGAGTCTGGGAAGGTCGAGAGCCGCTTGGTATTCAGGACCAGATCTCAGCTGCCGATGGAAGCCGACAGCCCGCGATCGGCACAACCATCAATCACATCAGAGACGGAGCCGGCTGCCGAGTCCCTGAGGACGCCTCACCGGAGAGGGGGGAGGGAGAGGGGGGGGGCAGAGTGAGGTTTACAGGTCACATGTTGGGGGTTCACACAGTGACACATCTGGAGAACCCACATGAGTGGTTTCTTTTTCCTTATGCACTCGCTGCACCTAAAACAAACGAGTTATGAACTTCATGCTTTCCATAACGTCGGAGACGAGAGCTGAGACGGACTAGCAAAGATAGCTAGCAGGTTAGCGACTGAAGCGAGCCAGGTTTAGAACAGTGGATAATTATGTTTCACATCTGAGAGTACATCTATGGAGATTAATACACTTACTTTTTATTCAATATTTCTGTTCTAACAGCCTTTAACATAAACCATTTCCCATAAGCCCGAGACTATCACGGGGTCAACGTCTTATTCTAGACGGGCAGAGCGAGTCGTGACCCCGACGTCAAGAAATGATTGGATTAAAGTCAGTGACAGCTCCTTTTTAAAAGTACAATACCAATTGTAGAAATTCTCCCTTTCTGTTATGGTTAGTGTTCTGATCTCCTCCACCTTCTCCGCCCACATTGCTGCATAAAGGTCACACTGCTTCCTCCACCGGCAGAGGACGGAGGTGAGATGTGGAATCGTCGGGTTGGGACAATGTGGTTCAACTTTCTGAACCTTTTGGGGAGTTCCCATCGTAGACTGTATGTAAGAAGTGGAAGTTGTCATGGAGACGCCGCTTTGGTAGAGACCTGTCAATCACAGCAGAGAGGATGCATTGGCTTCGTTCCCACCAAGGACAAGTTAGACCATATTCCATCTAGTGCGACTAGATAACTGATGACCGTCAAAACCAGAATGTAATTCCAGTTATTCTTTTGAATATGAAACCCTGATTGAGAGTTTACACTGAGTTGCAGAAGCTGGTGGAGCAGCGAGAAGCTCTGATGTGACGTCACGATGATGTAGAAGCTGAAGGACATTGAATCATTTTCAATCCCTGCCAACATTGGAGATATGGGTATGATTGAGCTACACACAGTTGATGAGTTACATATATATATTTTGACGAGGTACCTTTAAATCATATCGCGGTGCACAAACGACCTTGAAACTCTCCTGTTGTTAGTTTGATAAACAGCTGCGAGATGCTCAGAGGAGCAGATGAAGGACTGTTCCTGTCCATGTGCGTGAGCATTAAAGATGTAAACCGTGTGTCATTATTATCCACAGTAGTAACAGAATGAGTCCTAATCTGAGATCTGTGACAGGATGTTTAATCCAGTGTGTCCAGGACCACACCGGCTGTGTTTTCATTAGAGAAAACCAATTTGACTTTCACGCTATCTCCACTTTATTTATTTCCTGTCATATCAGACCATTAAAACTTTGGGATTTCCTATTACCTTATTCTAAAATATTCTAAAAATATTCTATAATCTGCACATCTCAAGGAAAACAATTTGCCTGCAGGTACATTTCTTTCCCCCGACGTCTCGGAGATGGAGATGTGGAGTAGGAGTGTTGTAACCACAGCTCCTTTCACTCTTTGGTCTTTCAGCCTTGAGAACGAGGAGAAGGGCGACGCCCCCATCGGCTCCGTGTCCGGGCGAGAGGCGGTCCAGGCCTCTTAAAGGAGACAGGAATGAAGACTTGATCCCGTCTAATGGTGACTTTTTATGTCAGAAAGCAACAGTTGTCTAATGGACTCTGACTCTCAGAGGGCTGTCGGTGAGCTCTCCAAAGTCACGTCTGTTCTTTCTTTAAGAATTTGTGTTGTGTAGAAAGAAATGTGTCTAAAATACATCATCAAAGTGCAGCTCCCAGTCCACACAGAGCCGGACACAGGAACCTCCGGTCCTCACGAGTCAATGCTTCATGTGTCAACGTGTCCTTTTGAATTAAAGCTCCGTCTTTACAGGACGTTCGGGTGAGGCAACAAAACCACCGAAGAAAGGACGAACAATTCATATCTCTTCGGTGTCAAAATGTCGAAGTTTACTTTTAGTTTTGCTCAGACACCAACTGGATTAAAGTCCTGGGAAGAAAAGCTCCCCAAAAAACATTGAAGGTGTAAGATACAGATTCTGTATGGAGGCAGATGTAATACTTGGCTGAATGCACATGGCTCCGCCCACCACACCTCCTCTCTGGTGAGATGTCAGCAGCTCGTTCAGCCTGTGACAGGTTGACATTTGGCTCCTTCGTCGTGACCCTCGTCTTCAGCTTCTTATCTCTTAGTACAGTGGGCCGTGTTATCAGGCTGCACATGGGAAACACACACCATGTGACACGCCACAGCTCCACCCAGAAATACCTAAACATGGGGGACGCCATGGAGAGACAGGAGACACTGCAGGACGGGGACACATCAGAGGTCTCTTGATTTATTCCCTCAGTAAACATTGTAAACATGAGTTTATGTCTCAATCTCTAGTTTCAAGTCTTCTTCAATACAGCATGATGTTCATTTAGTAAATTATGATCCATTTAGAGTCAAACAGACCATAAAGTAGGGGATGCTTTAGGGGCGGGGCTACAAGGTGATTGACAGGTCTCCTCCTTAGTCCTAATATGGTCACTTCCTGTTACCTGGTTGCAGAAAAACAAGATGGCGACGGCCAAATCGGCGAACTCGAGTCTTCAAAACATCCACAAACCAACGAGAGACGTCACCATGACGACGTCCTCTTCTTATAATAAGTCTATGGTTCAAACCAGTGAGATCAAAACTGTAACTTAAAGATGGGGCCAGGATCAGTTAATCATGTTTAAATGATCACTGCTTGTAATATAACTCTCTTCATCCTCCTCAACAGTCACGCTGTAACAACAGACAGAAACAAGATGGAGCTCCTTCATTGGGTAAACATGACTCATGACTCATGACTCATGACTCATGACTCATGACCACTTCCTCTGTTACAGGATGTTGTTGCTCAGCAGAGAACTGTGAGGACGAACCCAACGAAGAGGCCTCAATCATCCACAGCTGTGTCTAGCTAGGTGTCCTCACTTCCTGTACGTCCCTCATGTCTCTACGTCCCTCATGTCTCTACGTCCCTCATGTCTCTACGTCCCTGATGTCCCTCATGTCGCTACGTCCCTCATGTCTCTACGTCCCTCATGTCTCTACGTCCCTCATGTCGCTACGTCCCTCATGTCTCTATGTCCCTCATGTCGCTACGTCCCTGATGTCTCTACGTCCCTCATGTCTCTACGTCCCTCATGTCTCTACGTCCCTCATGTCGCTACGTCCCTCATGTCTCTACGTCCCTGATGTCTCTACGTCCCTCATGTCTCTACGTCCCTCATGTCTCTACGTCCCTCATGTCTCTATGTCCCTGATGTCTCTACGTCTCTACGTCCCTGATGTCTCTACGTCCCTCATGTCTCTACGTCCCTCATGTCTCTACGTCCCTCATGTCTCTACGTCCCTCATGTCTCTACGTCCCTCATGTCTCTACGTCCCTCATGTCTCCCCCCCACCCCCCCACCCCCCCACTACGTCCCTCATGTCTCTACGTCCCTCATGTCTCTACGTCCCTCATGTCTCTACGTCCCTCATGTCTCTACGTCCCTCATGTCTCACGTCCCTGATGTCTCTCGTCTCGTCCCTCATGTCTCTACGTCCCTCATGTCTGTACGTCCCTCATGTCTCTACGTCCCTCATGTCTCTCACGTCCCTCATGTCTCGTCCCTCATGTCTCTACGTCCCTCATGTCTCACGTCCCTCATGTCTCTACGTCCCTCATGTCTGTATGCGTCCCTCATGCTCACGTCCCTCATGTCTCGTCCCTCATGTCGCTCTCCTCATGCTACGTCCCTCATGTCTCTACGTCCCTCATGTCTCTACGTCCCTCATGTCTGTCCCCTCATGTCCCTCATGTCTCTATGTCCCTCATGTCTCTATGTCCCTCATGTCTCTACGTCCCTCATGTCTCTATGTCCCTCATGTCGCTACGTCCCTCATGTCTCTACGTCCCTCATGTCTCTATGTCCCTCATGTCTCTACGTCCCTCATGTCTCTACGTCCCTCATGTCTCTACGTCCCTCATGTCTCTACGTCCCTCATGTCTCTACGTCCCTCATGTCTCTACGTCCCTCATGTCTCTACGTCCCTCATGTCCCTCATGTCTCTATGTCCCTCATGTCTCTACGTCCCTCATGTCTCTACGTCCCTCATGTCCCTCATGTCTCTATGTCCCTCATGTCTGTACGTCCCTCATATCTCTATGTCCCTCATGTCTCTACGTCCCTCATGTCTGTATGTCCCTCATTTCGCTACGTCCCTCATGTCCCTCATGGCTCTACGTCCCTCATGTCTGTATGTCCCTCATGTCCCTCATGTCTCTACGTCCCTCATGTCCCTCATGTCTCTTCGTCCCTCATGTCTCTACGTCCCTCATGTCTGTACGTCCCTGATGTCTCTACGTCCCACATGTCTCTACGTCCCTCATGTCCCTCATTTCTGTACGTCCCTCATGTCCCTCATGTCTCTACGTCCCTCATGTCCCTCATGTCTCTACGTCCCTCATGTCCCTCATGTCTCTACGTCCCTCATGTCTCTATGTCCCTCATGTCGCTACGTCCCTCATGTCCCTCATGGCTCTACGTCCCTCATGTCTGTATGTCCCTCATGTCTCTACGTCCCTCATGTCTCTACGTCCCTCATGTCTGAACATCCAACGTTAGCGTCATGTGTCATTTCTTTTGCCAAATTAGATTATAAAAATCACTTTGGCTGCGCGGCACAGCAAGGTAATCTGATTATCCGAGGACACGGAGGACTCAGGGAGTCCTGGAGAATCACCTTGAAACTTTAGAGTTGAATCTCAATCTGAAAGCTTCCACAGAGCAGCGGAGCCGGGAGGAAGACGAAAAGGAAGACGAGGAGGAAGAGTGTTTTTATTTCACATAAACACAGAGAAAGAAGGACGGTCTGCACCAAGAGGACAACGAAACATTAAAAGCACCTTTCATTTTAATCCTCCTCCGACTAGTCTGACAAAGTGACCATTAGAAGTAACCTCCTTCCTTTTCTCCTCCCTCCTTTCCTCCTCCCTTTCCTGTCGCCACACTTCCTTACCCGGGGCTTGGCGCCTCGGCATGGTGATGAATGGAGCGAGACTCTGAGGAGCTTTTATCTCCTGCTGCTGGAGCCTGGCCAGGAGCATCACTGCACTCCCAACCACTAAAGGAGCAGCACGTCAGCTCTTTACATGGAAGATAAGATAAGTAGGAGAACAAATCAAATATTAAACATAAAGAATATCAATATGGTGCAATAACCAAATGTACACAATGACAGAAACATTTTAACATTTTGTATTTTAACATGTATTTTGACAGGATATTCCTTTTATATATTTACATGCTCAAGATGGCTTCACAAAAGAATCAAATAAAAACACAAATAACAGACGTAAACCAACAAAACAGTGAAAAGTTAAAAACACATAAAACCATAAAGAGTTTCACATAAAAGAGATGATAGGCTTAAAACAAGTTAAAATGATCCTCATTATCCTTCGTAGCTCAAACCAGAACTCTGAAAGCTCTTTAGGTTCCAGGAATGACGAACATATTTAGTCTGATGACCACAAATATGTAGATAATCTATATATTTGTGGTCATGAGACTAAATATGTAGATAGATATCGATGTATTGCTAATATCAACTGCTTCTCTGTAAAATGCACAACAGAGCAGAAAGAATGAGAGTTGACAGGAGGCCGAGTCACCGCTCGTCTCCGCGTGAGGTCGATGTTGTAAAGTTCATCGTGGCAGCAGCGACCTGCTGGGTGTCACCAGCACGTCGTGGAGGGTCATTACCCATGATGCTCTGCAACTTGGAGTGCCAGTAACTCAACACATCATATCGTCTAATATGGGATTTAATGTTATTTTAATGAATGCAGTCGTTTCCTCGTATCGACGGTACATTTACATGGGTTGGATTCAGTTCTTAAATGAGCTTTATGCTTTGTGTTTCCATCATGTTTCCATCTTGTTTCCGTATTGTTTCCATCATGTTTCCATCTTGTTTCCATCTTGTTTCCATCGTGTTTCCATCATGTTTCCATCTTGTTTCCATTTTGTTTCCGTCTTGTTTCCATCGTGTTTCCATCTTGTTTCCATCTTGTTTCCATCGTGTTTCCATCATGTTTCCGTCTTGTTTCCATCGTGTTTCCATCTTGTTTCCATCTTGTTTCCATCTTGTTTCCATCTTGTTTCCATCGTGTTTCCATCATGTTTCCATCTTGTTTCCATCGTGTTTCCATCATGTTTCCATCTTGTTTCCATCGTGTTTCCATCTTGTTTCCATCTTGTTTCCGTCTTGTTTCCATCGTGTTTCCATCTTGTTTCCATCGTGTTTCCATCATGTTTCCATCTTGTTTCCATCGTGTTTCCATCTTGTTTCCATCGTGTTTCCATCTTGTTTCCATCTTGTTTCCATCTTGTTTCCGTCGTGTTTCCATCTTGTTTCCATTGTGTTTCCATCATGTTTCCATCGTGTTTCCATCATGTTTCCATCTTGTTTCCATCGTGTTTCCATCTTGTTTCCATCGTGTTTCCATCTTGTTTCCATCTTGTTTCCATCTTGTTTCCATTTTGTTTCCGTCTTGTTTCCATCGTGTTTCCATCATGTTTCCATCTTGTTTCCATCATGTTTCCATCTTGTTTCCATCATGTTTCCGTCATGTTTCCAACGTGTTTCCATCTTGTTTCCATTTTGTTTCCATCTTGTTTCCATGATGTTTCCATCTTGTTTCCGTCTTGTTTCCATCGTGTTTCCATCATGTTTCCATCTTGTTTCCATCGTGTTTCCATCATGTTTCCATCTTGTTTCCATCTTGTTTCCATTTTGTTTCCGTCTTGTTTCCATCGTGTTTCCATCATGTTTCCATCTTGTTTCCATCGTATTTCCAGTGTGTTTCTATCGTGTTTCCATCGTGTTTCCATCGTGTTTCCATCTTGTTTCCATCGTGTTTCCATCTTGTTTCCATCGTGTTTCCATCTTGTTTCCATCGTGTTTCCATCGTGTTTCCATCGTGTTTCCATCGTGTTTCCATCTTGTTTCCATCTTGTGTCCATCATATTTCCAGCTTGTTTCTATGGTGTTTCCATTTTGTTTCCATCGTGTTTCCATCTTGTTTCCATCTTGTTTCCATCGTGTTTCCATCTTGTTTCCATCGTGTTTCCATCTTGTTTCCATCGTGTTTCCATCGTGTTTCCATCGTGTTTCCATCTTGTTTCCATCTTGTTTCCATTGTATTTCCATCGTGTTTCTGTTGTGTTTCCATCGTGTTTCCATCGTGTTTCCATCAAGTTTCCATTGTGTTTCCATCTTGTTTCCATCGTGTTTCCATCGTGTTTCCATCAAGTTTCCATCGTGTTTCCATCTTGTTTCCATCGTGTTTCCATCTTGTTTCCATCAAGTTTCCATCGTGTTTCCATCTTGTTTCCATCGTGTTTCCATCTTGTTTCCATCGTGTTTCCATCTTTTTCCATCTTGTTTCCATCGTGTTTCCATCTTGTTTCCAGTGTGTTTCCATCTTGTTTCCATGTTGATTCCATCTTTTCCAGTGTTTCATCTGTTTCCATCTTTTTCCATTTTCCACTGTTTCCATCTGTTTCCACGTGTTTCCATCTTGTTTCCATCTGTTTCCATGTGTTTCCATCGTGTTTCCATCTGTTTCCATCGTGTTTCCATCTTGTTCCACCCACACCATCTTGTTTCCATCTGTTTCCATCTGTTTCCATCCATGTTTCCATCATGTTTCCATCTTGTTTCCACCGCGTTTCCATCTGTTTCATCTTGTTTCCATTGTTTCCACATGTTTCCATCGTGTTTCCATCTTGTTTCAATCGTGTTTCCATCTTCTTTCAAGCATTTTTCCATCATGTTTCCATCTTGTTTCCAGCGTGTTTCCATCTTGTTTCCATCTTGTTTCCATTGTGTTTCCATCGTGTTTCCATCGTGTTTCCATCGTGTTTCCATCTTGTTTCCATCTCGTTTTCATTGTGTTTCCATCGGGTTTCCATCTTGTTTCCATCGTGTTTCCATCGTGTTTCCATCATGTTTCCATCTTGTTTCCATCATGTTTCCATCTTGTTTCCATCATGTTTCCGTCATGTTTCCAACGTGTTTCCATCTTGTTTCCATTTTGTTTCCATCTTGTTTCCATCATGTTTCCATATTGTTTCCGTCTTGTTTCCATCGTGTTTCCATCATGTTTCCATTTTGTTTCCATCTTGTTTCCATCGTGTTTCCATCATGTTTCCATCTTGTTTCCATCTTGTTTCCATTTTGTTTCCGTCTTGTTTCCATCGTGTTTCCATCATGTTTCCATCTTGTTTCCATCGTATTTCCAGTGTGTTTCTATCGTGTTTCCATCGTGTTTCCATCGTGTTTCCATCTTGTTTCCATCTTGTTTCCATCGTGTTTCCATCTTGTTTCCATCGTGTTTCCATCTTCTTTCTAACGTGTTTCCATCGTGTTTCCATCTTGTTTCCATCGTGTTTCCATCTTGTTTCCATCTTGTGTCCATCGTATTTCCAGCTTGTTTCTATGGTGTTTCCATTTTGTTTCCATCGTGTTTCCATCTTGTTTCCATCGTGTTTCCATCTTGTTTCCATCTTGTTTCCATCGTGTTTCCATCTTGTTTCCATCTTGTTTCCATCTTGTTTCCATCGTATTTCCAGCGTGTTTCCATCGTATTTCCATCTTGTTTCCATCTTGTTTCCATTGTATTTCCATCGTGTTTCTATTGTGTTTCCATCGTGTTTCCATCGTTTTTCCATCAAGTTTCCATTGTGTTTGCATCTTGTTTCCATCGTGTTTCCATCGTGTTTCCATCAAGTTTCCATCGTGTTTCCATCTTGTTTCCATCGTGTTTCCATCTTGTTTCCATCAAGCTTCCATCGTGTTTCCATCTTGTTTCCATCGTGTTTCCATCGTGTTTCCATCTTTTTCCATCTTTTTCCATCTTGTTTCCATCGTGTTTCCATCTTGTTTCCATCGTGTTTCCATCTTGTTTCCATCAAGTTTCCATTGTGTTTCCATCTTGTTTCCATCGTGTTTCCATCTTGTTTCCATCGTGTTTCCATCTTTTTCCATCTTGTTTCCATCGTGTTTCCATCTTGTTTCCAGTGTGTTTCCATCTTGTTTCCAGTGTGTTTCCATCTTGTTTCCATGTTGATTCCATCTCATTTCCAATGTGTTTCAATCGTGTTTCCATCTTCTTTCAAGCGTGTTTCCATCATGTTTCCATCTTGTTTCCAGCGTGTTTCCATCTTGTTTCCATCTTGTTTCCATTGTGTTTCCATCGTGTTTCCATCGTGTTTCCATCGTGTTTCCATCTTGTTTCCATCTCGTTTCCATTGTGTTTCCATCGGGTTTCCATCTTGTTTCCATCGTGTTTCCATCATGTTTCCATTTTGTTTCCATCGTGTTTCCATCATGTTTCCATCTTGTTTCCATTTTGTTTCCATCGTGTTTCCATCTTGTTTCCATCTTGTTTCCATCTTGTTTCCATTTTGTTTCCGTCTTGTTTCCGTGTTTCATCATGTTTCATCTTGTTTCATCATGTTTATCTTGTTTCCATCATGTTTCCGTCATGTTTCAACGTGTTTCCATCTGTTTCCATTTTGTTTCCATCTTGTTTCCATCATGTTTCCATATTGTTTCCGTCTTGTTTCCATCGTGTTTCCATCATGTTTCCATTTGTTTCCATCTTGTTTCCATCGTGTTTCCATCATGTTTCCATCTTGTTTCCATCTTGTTTCCATTTTGTTTCCATCTTGTTTCCATCATGTTTCCATCTTGTTTCCATCTTGTTTCCATTTTGTTTCCATCTTGTTTCCATCGTGTTTCCATCATGTTTCCATCTTGTTTCCATCTTGTTTCCATTTTGTTTCCGTCTTGTTTCCATCGTGTTTCCATCATGTTTCCATCTTGTTTCCATCGTATTTCCAGTGTGTTTCTATCGTGTTTCCATCGTGTTTCCATCGTGTTTCCATCTTGTTTCCATCTTGTTTCCATCGTGTTTCCATCTTGTTTCCATCGTGTTTCCATCTTCTTTCTAACGTGTTTCCATCGTGTTTCCATCTTGTTTCCATCGTGTTTCCATCTTGTTTCCATCTTGTGTCCATCGTATTTCCAGCTTGTTTCTATGGTGTTTCCATTTTGTTTCCATCGTGTTTCCATCTTGTTTCCATCGTGTTTCCATCTTGTTTCCATCTTGTTTCCATCGTGTTTCCATCTTGTTTCCATCTTGTTTCCATCTTGTTTCCATCGTATTTCCAGCGTGTTTCCATCGTATTTCCATCTTGTTTCCATCTTGTTTCCATTGTATTTCCATCGTGTTTCTATTGTGTTTCCATCGTGTTTCCATCGTTTTTCCATCAAGTTTCCATTGTGTTTGCATCTTGTTTCCATCGTGTTTCCATCGTGTTTCCATCAAGTTTCCATCGTGTTTCCATCTTGTTTCCATCGTGTTTCCATCTTGTTTCCATCAAGCTTCCATCGTGTTTCCATCTTGTTTCCATCGTGTTTCCATCGTGTTTCCATCTTTTTCCATCTTTTTCCATCTTGTTTCCATCGTGTTTCCATCTTGTTTCCATCGTGTTTCCATCTTGTTTCCATCAAGTTTCCATTGTGTTTCCATCTTGTTTCCATCGTGTTTCCATCTTGTTTCCATCGTGTTTCCATCTTTTTCCATCTTGTTTCCATCGTGTTTCCATCTTGTTTCCAGTGTGTTTCCATCTTGTTTCCAGTGTGTTTCCATCTTGTTTCCATGTTGATTCCATCTCATTTCCAATGTGTTTCAATCGTGTTTCCATCTTCTTTCAAGCGTGTTTCCATCATGTTTCCATCTTGTTTCCAGCGTGTTTCCATCTTGTTTCCATTTTGTTTCCATTGTGTTTCCATTGTGTTTCCATCGTGTTTCCATCGTGTTTCCATCTTGTTTCCATCTCGTTTCCATTGTGTTTCCATCGGGTTTCCATCTTGTTTCCATCGTGTTTCCATCATGTTTCCATTTTGTTTCCATCGTGTTTCCATCATGTTTCCATCTTGTTTCCATTTTGTTTCCATCGTGTTTCCATCTTGTTTCCATCTTGTTTCCATCTTGTTTCCATTTTGTTTCCGTCTTGTTTCCATCGTGTTTCCATCATGTTTCCATCTTGTTTCCATCATGTTTCCATCTTGTTTCCATCATGTTTCCGTCATGTTTCCAACGTGTTTCCATCTTGTTTCCATTTTGTTTCCATCTTGTTTCCATCATGTTTCCATATTGTTTCCGTCTTGTTTCCATCGTGTTTCCATCATGTTTCCATTTTGTTTCCATCTTGTTTCCATCGTGTTTCCATCATGTTTCCATCTTGTTTCCATCTTGTTTCCATTTTGTTTCCGTCTTGTTGCCATCATGTTTCCATCATGTTTCCATCTTGTTTCCATCTTGTTTCCATTTTGTTTCCGTCTTGTTTCCATCGTGTTTCCATCATGTTTCCATCTTGTTTCCATCGTAATTCCAGTGTGTTTCTATCGTGTTTCCATCGTGTTTCCATCGTGTTTCCATCTTGTTTCCATCGTGTTTCCATCTTGTTTCCATCGTGTTTCCATCTTGTTTCCATTGTGTTTCCATCTTCTTTCTAACGTGTTTCCATCGTGTTTCCATCGTGTTTCCATCTTGTTTCCATCGTATTTCCAGCTTGTTTCTATGGTGTTTCCATTTTGTTTCCATCGTGTTTCCATCTTGTTTCCATCTTGTTTCCAGCTTGTTTCTATGTTGTTTCCATTTTGTTTCCATCGTGTTTCCATCTTGTTTCCATCTTGTTTCCATCGTGTTTCCATCTTGTTTCCATCTTGTTTCCATCTTGTTTCCATCGTATTTCCAGCGTGTTTCCATCGTATTTCCATCTTGTTTCCATCTTGTTTCCATTGTATTTCCATCGTGTTTCTATTGTGTTTCCATCGTGTTTCAATCGTGTTTCCATCAAGTTTCCATTGTGTTTCCATCTTGTTTCCATCGTGTTTCCATCGTGTTTCCATCGTGTTTCCATCAAGTTTCCATTGTGTTTCCATCTTGTTTCCATCTTGTTTCCATCGTGTTTCCATCTTGTTTCCATCTTGTTTCCATCTTGTTTCCATCGTATTTCCAGCGTGTTTCCATCGTGTTTCCATCTTGTTTCCATTGTATTTCCAGCGTGTTTCTATCTTGTTTCCATCGTGTTTCCATCTTGTTTCCATCGTGTTTCCATCGTGTTTCCATCTTGTTTCCATCTTGTTTCCATCTTATTTCGAGCGTGTTTCCATCGTGTTTCCATCTTGTTTCCATCTTGTTTCCATCTTGTTTCCATCGTGTTTCCATTGTGTTTCCATCTTGTTTCCATGTTGATTCCATCTCATTTCCAATGTGTTTCAATCGTATTTCCATCTTCTTTCAAGCGTGTTTCCATCATGTTTCCATCTTGTTTCCAGCGTGTTTCCATCTTGTTTCCATCTTGTTTCCATTGTGTTTCCATCGTGTTTCCATCGTGTTTCCATCGTGTTTCCATCTTGTTTTCCATCTCGTTTCCATTGTGTTTCCATCGGGTTTCCATCGTGTTTCCATCGTGTTTCCATCTTGTTTCCATTGTGTTTCCATCGTGTTTCCATCGTGTTTCCATCGTGTTTCCATCTTGTTTCCATCTTGTTTCCATCTTGTTTCCATCTTGTTTCCATCGTGTTTCCATCTTGTTTCCATTGTGTTTCCATCATGTTTCCATCGTGTTTCCATCATGTTTCCATCTTGTTTCCATCGTGTTTCCATCTTGTTTCCATCGTGTTTCCATCGTGTTTCCATCTTGTTTCCATCTCGTTTCATTGTGTTTCCATCGTTTCCATCTTGTTTCCATCGTGTTTCCATCGTGTTTCCATCATGTTTCCATCTTGTTTCCATCATGTTTCCATCTTGTTTCCATCATGTTTCCGTCATGTTTCCAACGTGTTTCCATCTTGTTTCCATTTTGTTTCCATCTTGTTTCCATCATGTTTCCATCTTGTTTCCATCTTGTTTCCATCGTGTTTCCATCATGTTTCCATTTTGTTTCCATCTTGTTTCCATCGTGTTTCCATCATGTTTCCATCTTGTTTCCATCTTGTTTCCATTTTGTTTCCGTCTTGTTTCCATCATGTTTCCATCATGTTTCCATCTTGTTTCCATCTTGTTTCCATTTGTTTCTATCGTGTTTCCATCGTGTTTCCATCGTGTTTCCATCTTGTTTCCATCGTGTTTCCATCTTGTTTCCATTGTGTTTCCATCTCTTTCCGTGTTTCCATCGTGTTTCCATCTGTTTCCATCGTGTTTCCATCTTGTTTCCATCTTGTTTCCATCGTATTTCCATCTTGTTTCCATCGTGTTTCCATTTTGTTTCCATCGTGTTTCCATCTTGTTTCCATCTTGTTTCCATCATGTTTCCATTTTGTTTCCATCGTGTTTCCATCTTGTTTCCATCTTGTTTCCATCGTGTTTCCATCGTGTTTCCATCTTGTTTCCATCTTGTTTCCATTGTGTTTCCATCTTTTCATGTGTTTCCATCTTGTTTCCATCGTGTTTCCATCATGTTTCCATCGTGTTTCCATCTTGTTTCCATCGTGTTTCCATCGTGTTTCCATCAAGTTTCCATTGTGTTTCCATCTTGTTTCCATCGTGTTTCCATCTTGTTTCCATCATGTTTCCATCGTGTTTCCATCTTGTTTCCATCGTGTTTCCATCTTGTTTCCATCGTGTTTCCATCTTTTTCCATCTTGTTTCCATCGTGTTTCCATCTTGTTTCCAGTGTGTTTCCATCTTGTTTCCATGTTGATTCCATCTCATTTCCAATGTGTTTCCATCGTGTTTCCATTTTGTTTCCATCGTGTTTCCATCTTGTTTCCATCTTGTTTCCATGTATTTCCAGCGTGTTTCCATCGTGTTTCCATCTTGTTTCCATCTTGTTTCCATTGTATTTCCAGCGTGTTTCCATCGTGTTTCCATCGTGTTTCCATCGTGTTTCCATCTTGTTTCCATCAAGTTTCCATTTTGTTTCCATCTTGTTTCCATCGTGTTTCCATCTTGTTTCCATCGTGTTTCCATTTTGTTTCCATCGTGTTTCCATTTTGTTTCCATCTTGTTTCCATCGTGTTTCCATTTTGTTTCCATCTTGTTTCCATTTAGTTTCCATCTTCTTTCAAGCGTGTTTCCATCATGTTTCCATCTTGTTTCCAGCGTGTTTCCATCTTGTTTCCATCTTGTTTCCATTGTGTTTCCATCGTGTTTCCATCGTGTTTCCATCGTGTTTCCATCTTGTTTCCATCTCGTTTCCATTGTGTTTCCATCGGGTTTCCATCGTGTTTCCATCGTGTTTCCATCTTGTTTCCATCTCGTTTCCATCTTTTCCAATGTGTTTCCATCGTGTTTCCATTTTGTTTCCATCGTGTTTCCATCTTGTTTCCATCTTGTTTCCATCGTATTTCCATCGTGTTTCCATCGTGTTTCCATCTTGTTTCCATCTTGTTTCCATCGTGTTTCCATCGTGTTTCCATCGTGTTTCCATCTTGTTTCCATCTTGTTTCCATCGTGTTTCCATCTTGTTTCCATCGTGTTTCCATCTTGTTTCCATCGTGTTTCCATCTTTTTCCATCTTGTTTCCATCGTGTTTCCATCTTGTTTCCAGTGTGTTTCCATCTTGTTTCCATGTTGATTCCATTTTGTTTCCATCGTGTTTCCATCTTGTTTCCATCTTGTTTCCATTGTATTTCCAGCGTGTTTCTATCGTGTTTCCATCGTGTTTCCATCGTGTTTCCATCTTGTTTCCATCAAGTTTCCATTTTGTTTCCATCTTGTTTCCATCAAGTTTCCATCGTGTTTCCATCTTGTTTCCATCGTGTTTCCATCTTGTTTCCATCGTGTTTCCATCTTTTTCCATCTTGTTTCCATCGTGTTTCCATCTTGTTTCCATCTTGTTTCCATTTTGTTTCCGTCTTGTTTCCATCGTGTTTCCATCATGTTTCCATTTTGTTTCCATCGTGTTTCCATCATGTTTCCATCTTGTTTCCATCTTGTTTCCATCTTGTTTCCATCTTGTTTCCATCGTGTTTCCATCGTGTTTCCATCTTGTTTCCATTGTGTTTCCATCGTGTTTCCATCGTGTTTCCATCGTGTTTCCATCGTGTTTCCATCTTGTTTCCATCGTGTTTCCATCTTGTTTCCATCGTGTTTCCATTTTGTTTCCATCGTGTTTCCATCTTGTTTCCATCTTGTTTCCAGCTTGTTTCCATGTTGTTTCCATTTTGTTTCCATCGTGTTTCCATCTTGTTTCCATCTTGTTTCCATCGTGTTTCCATCTTGTTTCCATCTTGTTTCCATCTTGTTTCCATCGTATTTCCAGCGTGTTTCCATCGTGTTTCCATCTTGTTTCCATCTTGTTTCCATCGTGTTTCCATCTTGTTTCCATCGTGTTTCCATCGTGTTTCCATCGTGTTTCCATCTTGTTTCCATCTTGTTTCCATCGTGTTTCCATCGTGTTTCCATCGTGTTTCCATCGTGTTTCCATTGTGTTTCCATCTTGTTTCCTCTTGTTTCCATCGTGTTTCCATCTTGTTTCCATCTTGTTTCCATCTTGTTTCCATCGTATTTCCAGCGTGTTTCTATTGTGTTTCCATCTTGTTTCCATCGTGTTTCCATCAAGTTTCATGTTTCCATTTTGTTTCCATCGTGTTTCCATCTTGTTTCCATCTTGTTTCCATTGTATTTCCATCGTGTTTCTATTGTGTTTCCATCGTGTTTCCATCGTGTTTCCATCAAGTTTCCATTGTGTTTCCATCTTGTTTCCATCGTGTTTCCATCGTGTTTCCATCAAGTTTCCATCGTGTTTCCATCTTGTTACCATCGTGTTTCCATCTTGTTTCCATCGTGTTTCCATCTTGTTTCCATCGTGTTTCCATCTTTTTCCATCTTGTTTCCATCGTGTTTCCATCTTGTTTCCATCGTGTTTCCATCTTTTTCCATCTTGTTTCCATCGTGTTTCCATCTTGTTTCCAGTGTGTTTCCATCTTGTTTCCAGTGTGTTTCCATCTTGTTTCCATGTTGATTCCATCTCATTTCCAATGTGTTTCAATCGTATTTCCATCTTCTTTCAAGCGTGTTTCCATCATGTTTCCATCTTGTTTCCAGCGTGTTTCCATCTTGTTTCCATCTTGTTTCCATTGTGTTTCCATCGTGTTTCCATCGTGTTTCCATCGTGTTTCCATCTTGTTTCCATCTCGTTTCCATCTCATTTCCATTGTGTTTCCATTGTGTTTCCATTTTGTTTCCATCGTGTTTCCATCTTGTTTCCATCTTGTTTCCATCGTATTTCCAGCGTGTTTCCATCGTGTTTCCATCTTGTTTCCATCTTGTTTCCATCGTATTTCCAGTGTGTTTCTATCATGTTTCCCTCGTGTTTCCATCGTGTTTCCATCTTTTTTCCATCAAGTTTCCATTTTGTTTCCATCTTGTTTCCATCAAGTTTCCATCGTGTTTCCATCTTGTTTCCATCGTGTTTCCATCTTGTTTCCATCGTGTTTCCATCTTTTTCCATCTTGTTTCCATCGTGTTTCCATCTTGTTTCCAGTGTGTTTCCATCTTGTTTCCATGTTGATTCCATTTTGTTTCTATCGTGTTTCCATCTTGTTTCCATCTTGTTTCCATTGTATTTCCAGCGTGTTTCTATCGTGTTTCCATCGTGTTTCCATCGTGTTTCCATCTTGTTTCCATCAAGTTTCCATTTTGTTTCCATCTTGTTTCCATCAAGTTTCCATCGTGTTTCCATCTTGTTTCCATCGTGTTTCCATCTTTTTCCATCTTGTTTCCATCGTGTTTCCATCTTGTTTCCATCTTGTTTCCATTTTGTTTCCGTCTTGTTTCCATCGTGTTTCCATCATGTTTCCATCTTGTTTCCATCGTAATTCCAGTGTGTTTCTATCGTGTTTCCATCGTGTTTCCATCGTGTTTCCATCTTGTTTCCATCGTGTTTCCATCTTGTTTCCATCGTGTTTCCATCTTGTTTCCATTGTGTTTCCATCTTCTTTCTAACGTGTTTCCATCGTGTTTCCATCGTGTTTCCATCTTGTTTCCATCTTGTTTCCAGCTTGTTTCTATGTTGTTTCCATTTTGTTTCCATCGTGTTTCCATCTTGTTTCCATCTTGTTTCCATCGTGTTTCCATCTTGTTTCCATCTTGTTTCCATCTTGTTTCCATCGTATTTCCAGCGTGTTTCCATCGTATTTCCATCTTGTTTCCATCTTGTTTCCATTGTATTTCCATCGTGTTTCTATGGTGTTTCCATCGTGTTTCAATCGTGTTTCCATCAAGTTTCCATTGTGTTTCCATCTTGTTTCCATCGTGTTTCCATCGTGTTTCCATCGTGTTTCCATCAAGTTTCCATTGTGTTTCCATCTTGTTTCCATCTTGTTTCCATCGTGTTTCCATCTTGTTTCCATCTTGTTTCCATCTTGTTTCCATCGTATTTCCAGCGTGTTTCCATCGTGTTTCCATCTTGTTTCCATCTTGTTTCCATTGTATTTCCATCGTGTTTCTATTGTGTTTCCATCGTGTTTCCATCGTGTTTCCATCAAGTTTCCATTGTGTTTCCATCTTGTTTCCATCGTGTTTCCATCGTGTTTCCATCAAGTTTCCATCGTGTTTCCATCTTGTTACCATCGTGTTTCCATCTTGTTTCCATCGTGTTTCCATCTTGTTTCCATCGTGTTTCCATCTTTTTCCATCTTGTTTCCATCGTGTTTCCATCTTGTTTCCATCGTGTTTCCATCGTGTTTCCATCTTGTTTCCAGTGTGTTTCCATCTTGTTTCCATGTTGATTCCATCTCATTTCCAATGTGTTTCAATCGTGTTTCCATCTTCTTTCAAGCGTGTTTCCATCATGTTTCCATCTTGTTTCCAGCGTGTTTCCATCTTGTTTCCATCTTGTTTCCATTGTGTTTCCATCGTGTTTCCATTGTGTTTCCATCGGGTTTCCATCGTGTTTCCATCGTGTTTCCATCTTGTTTCCATTGTGTTTCCATCGTGTTTCCATCGTGTTTCCATCGTGTTTCCATCTGTTTCCATCTTGTTTCCATCTTGTTTCCATCGTATTTCCAGCGTGTTTCCATCGTGTTTCCATCTTGTTTCCATCGTGTTTCCATCATGTTTCCATCTTGTTTCCATCGTGTTTCCATCTTGTTTCCATCTTGTTTCCATTGTGTTTCCATCGTGTTTCCATTGTGTTCATCGGGTTTCCATCGTGTTTCCATCGTGTTTCCATCTTGTTTCCATCTTGTTTCCATCGTGTTTCCATCGTGTTTCCATCGTGTTTCCATCTTGTTTCCATCTTGTTTCCATCGTGTTTCCAGTGTTCATCGTGTTTCCCTCGTGTTTCCATCGTGTTTCCATCTTTTTTCCATCAAGTTTCCATTTTGTTTCCATCTTGTTTCCATCAAGTTTCCATCGTGTTTCCATCTTGTTTCCATCGTGTTTCCATCTTGTTTCCATCGTGTTTCCATCTTTTTCCATCTTGTTTCCATCGTGTTTCCATCTTGTTTCCAGTGTGTTTCCATCTTGTTTCCATGTTGATTCCATTTTGTTTCTATCGTGTTTCCATCTTGTTTCCATCTTGTTTCCATTGTATTTCCAGCGTGTTTCTATCGTGTTTCCATCGTGTTTCCATCGTGTTTCCATCTTGTTTCCATCAAGTTTCCATCGTGTTTCCATCTTGTTTCCATCAAGTTTCCATCGTGTTTCCATCTTGTTTCCATCGTGTTTCCATCTTGTTTCCATCGTGTTTCCATCTTTTTCCATCTTGTTTCCATCGTGTTTCCATCTTGTTTCCAGTGTGTTTCCATCTTGTTTCCATGTTGATTCCATTTTGTTTCTATCGTGTTTCCATCTTGTTTCCATCTTGTTTCCATTGTATTTCCAGCGTGTTTCTATCGTGTTTCCATCGTGTTTCCATTTTGTTTCCATCTTGTTTCCATCAAGTTTCCATCGTGTTTCCATCTTGTTTCCATCGTGTTTCCATCTTGTTTCCATCGTGTTTCCATCTTTTTCCATCTTGTTTCAATCTGGTTTCTATCGTGTTTCCATCGTGTTTCCGTCTTGTTTCCATCGTGTTTCCATCTTGTTTCCATCGTGCTTCCGTCTTTTTTCCATCGTGTTTCCATCTTGTTTCCATCTTGTTTCCATCTTGTTTCCATCGTGTTTCCAGCGTGTTTCCATCGTGTTTCCATCTTGTTTCCATCTTGTTTCCATCTTCTTTCCATCGTGTTTCCATTGTGTTTCCATCTTGTTTCCATGTTGATTCCATCTCATTTCCAATGTGTTTCAATCGTATTTCCATCTTGTTTCCATCGTGTTTCCATTTTGTTTCTATCGTGTTTCCATCTTGTTTCCATCTTGTTTCCATCTTGTTTCCATTGTGTTTCCATCGTGTTTCCATCGTGTTTCCATCGTGTTTCCATCTTGTTTCCATCTCGTTTCCATTGTGTTTCCATCGGGTTTCCATCGTGTTTCCATCGTGTTTCCATCTTGTTTCGATCTCGTTTCCATCTCATTTCCAATGTGTTTCCATTGTGTTTCCATTTTGTTTCCATCGTGTTTCCATCTTGTTTCCATCTTGTTTCCATCGTATTTCCAGCGTGTTTCCATCGTGTTTCCATCTTGTTTCCATCTTGTTTCCATTGTATTTCCAGCGTGTTTCTATCGTGTTTCCATCGTGTTTCCATCGTGTTTCCATCTTGTTTCCATCAAGTTTCCATTTTGTTTCCATCTTGTTTCCATCGTGTTTCCATCTTGTTTCCATCGTGTTTCCATTTTGTTTCCATCGTGTTTCCATTTTGTTTCCATCTTGTTTCCATGTGTTTCCATTTTGTTTCCATGTTTCCTTTGTTTCCATCTTGTTTCCAGCGTGTTTCCATCATGTTTCCATCTTGTTTCCAGCGTGTTTCCATCGTGTTTCCATCTTGTTTCCATCTTGTTTCCACTGTTTCCATCGTGTTTCCAATGTGTTTCCATCGTGTTTCCATTTTGTTTCCATCGTGTTTCCATCTTGTTTCCATCTTGTTTCCAGCATGTTTCCATCGGGTTTCCATCATGTTTACATTGTGTTTCCATCTTGTTTCCAATGTGTTTCTATCGTGTTTCCATCTTTTTTCCATCGTATTTCCAGTGTGTTTCTATCGTGTTTCCATCGTGTTTCCATCTTGTTTCCATCGTGTTTCCATCGTGTTTCCATCTTGTTTCCATCTTGTTTCCATCGTATTTCCAGCGTGTTTCTATCGTGTTTCCAGCGTGTCTCCATCGTGTTTCCATTTCGTTTCCATTGTGTTTCCATCTTGTTTCCATCTTGTTTCCATTTTGTTTTCATCGTGTTTTCAGCGTGTTTCCATCTTGTTTCCATCGTGTTTCCATTTTGTTTCTATCGTGTTTCCATCTTGTTTCCATCTCGTTTCCATTGTATTTCCAGTGTGTTTCTATCATGTTTCCCTCGTGTTTCCATCGTGTTTCCATCTTTTTTCCATCGTGTTTCCATCGTGTTTCCATCTTGTTTCCATCGTGTTTCAATCTGGTTTCTATCGTGTTTCCATCGTGTTTCCGTCTTGTTTCCATCGTGTTTCCATCTTGTTTCCATCGTGCTTCCGTCTTTTTTCCATCGTGTTTCCATCTTGTTTCCATCTTGTTTCCATCTTGTTTCCATCGTATTTCCAGCGTGTTTCCATCGTGTTTCCATCTTGTTTCCATCTTGTTTCCATTTTGTTTCTATCGTGTTTCCATCTTGTTTCCATCTTGTTTCCATTTTTGTTTCCATCGTGTTTCCATCTGTTTCCATCGTGTTTCCATCTTTTTCCATCGTTTCCATCGTGTTTCCATCTTGTTTCCATCGTGTTTCCATTTGTTTCCATCGTGTTCCATCTTGTTTCCATCTGTTTCCATTCGTGTTTCCATCTTGTTTCCATCTTGTTTCCATTTTGTTTCTATCGTGTTTCCATCTTGTTTCCATCTTGTTTCCATCGTATTTCCATCTTGTTTCCATCTTGTTTCCATCTTGTTTCCATCGTATTTCCATCTTGTTTCCATTGTGTTTCCATCTTGTTTCCATCTTGTTTCCATCGTGTTTCCATCGTGTTTCCATCTATTTCGATCTCGTTTCCATCTCATTTCCAATGTGTTTCCATTGTGTTTCCATTTTGTTTCCATCGTGTTTCCATCTTGTTTCCATCTTGTTTCCAGCATATTTCCATCGGGTTTCCATCATGTTTACATTGTGTTTCCATCTTGTTTCCATCGTGTTTTCATTTTGTTTCCATCGTGTTTCCATCTTGTTTCCATCTTGTTTCCATCGTGTTTCCATCTTGTTTCCATCGTGTTTCCATCTTGTTTCTATCGTGTTTCCATCTTGTTTCCATCTTGTTTCCATCCAGCGTGTTTCCATCGTGTTTCCATCTCGTTTCCATTGTGTTTCCATTGTGTTTCCATCTCGTTTCCATTGTGTTTCCATCATGTTTCCATCTTGTTTCCAGCGTGTTTCCATCTTGTTTCCATCTTGTTTCCATCGTGTTTCCATCATGTTTCCATCGTGTTTCCATCTTGTTTCCATCGTGTTTCCATTTTGTTTCCATCGTATTTCCAGCGTGTTTCTATCGTGTTTCCATTGTGTTTCCATCTTGTTTCCATCTTGTTTCCATCGTGTTTCCATTTTGTTTCCATCGTGTTTCCATCTTGTTTCCATCGTGTTTCCATCGTGTTTCCATCTTGTTTCCATCTTGTTTCCATCGTGTTTCCATCTTGTTTCCATCTTGTTTCCATCGTGTTTCCATCTTGTTTCCATCTTTTTTCCATCTTGTTTCCATCGTGTTTCCATCGTGTTTCCATCTTGTTTCCATCGTGTTTCCATCTTGTTTCCATCTTGTTTCCATCGTATTTCCAGCTTGTTTCTATGGTGTTTCCATTTTGTTTCCATCGTGTTTCCATCTTGTTTCCATCTTGTTTCCATCGTGTTTCCATCTTGTTTCCATCTTGTTTCCATCGTGTTTCCAGCATGTTTCCATCGTGTTTCCATCGTGTTTCCATCTCGTTTCCATTGTGTTTCCATCATGTTTCCATTTTGTTTCCATCGTGTTTCCATCTTGTTTCCATCTTGTTTCCATCGTGTTTCCATCTTGTTTCCATCTTGTTTCCATCGTATTTCCAGTGTGTTTCTATCGTGTTTCCATCGTGTTTCCATCGTGTTTCCATCATGTTTCCATCGTGTTTCCATCATGTTTCCATCGTGTTTCCATCTTGTTTCCATCGTGTTTCCATTTTGTTTCCACCGTATTTCCAGCGTGTTTCCATCGTGTTTCCATCGTGTTTCCATCTTGTTTCCATCATGTTTCCAGCGTGTTTCTATCGTGTTTCCATCTTGTTTCCATCTTGTTTCCATTGTGTTTCCATCGTGTTTCCATCGTGTTTCCATCTTGTTTCGATCGCGTTTCCATCTCATTTCCAATGTGTTTCCATCGTGTTTCCATTTTGTTTCCATCGTGTTTCCATCGTGTTTCCATCTCGTTTCCATTGTGTTTCCATTGTGTTTCCATCTCGTTTCCATCTTGTTTCCATCGTGTTTCCATGTTGTTTCCATCTTGTTTCCATCGTATTTCCAGTGTGTTTCTATCGTGTTTCCAGCATGTTTCCATCGTGTTTCCATCTGTTTACATCGTGTTTCCATCTTGTTTCCATCGTGTTTCCATTTTGTTTCCACCGTATTTCCAGCGTGTTTCTATCGTGTTTCCATCGTGTTTCCATCTTTTTTCCATCATGTTTCCAGCGTGTTTCTATCGTGTTTCCATCTTGTTTCCATCTTGTTTCCATTGTGTTTCCATCTTGTTTCCATCTTGTTTCCATCGTGTTTCCATTTTTCATCTTGTTTCCATCGTATTTCCATCTGTTTCCACTTCATCTTGTTCCATCTGTTTTATCGTGTTTCCATCTTGTTTCCATCGTGTTTCCATCTTGTTTCCACGTTTTCCATCGTGTTTCCATCGTGTTTCATCGTGTTTCCATCTTTTCCATCGTGTTTCCATCGTGTTTCCATCTTGTTTCGATCTCGTTTCCATCTCATTTCCAATGTGTTTCCATTGTGTTTCCATTTTGTTTCCATCGTGTTTCCATCTTGTTTCCATCTTGTTTCCATTGTATTTCCAGCGTGTTTCCATCGTGTTTCCATCTTGTTTCCATTGTATTTCCAGCGTGTTTCTATCGTGTTTCCATCGTGTTTGCATCGTGTTTCCATCTTGTTTCCATCAAGTTTCCATTTTGTTTCCATCTTGTTTCCATCGTGTTTCCATCTTGTTTCCATCGTGTTTCCATTTTGTTTCCATCGTGTTTCCATTTTGTTTCCATCTTGTTTCCATCGTGTTTCCATTTTGTTTCCATCTTGTTTCCATTTAGTTTCCATCTTCTTTCAAGCGTGTTTCCATCATGTTTCCATCTTGTTTCCAGCGTGTTTCCATCTTGTTTCCATCTTGTTTCCATTGTGTTTCCATCGTGTTTCCATCGTGTTTCCATGTGTTTCCATCTTGTTTCGATCTCGTTTCCATTTCATTTCCAATGTGTTTCCATTGTGTTTCCATTTTGTTTCCATCGGGTTTCCATCATGTTTACATTGTGTTTCCATCTTGTTTCCAATGTGTTTCTATCGTGTTTCCATCTTTTTTCCATCGTATTTCCAGTGTGTTTCTATCGTGTTTCCATCGTGTTTCCATCGTGTTTCCATCGTGTTTCCATCTTGTTTCCATCGTGTTTCCATCTTGTTTCCATCAAGTTTCCATCTTGTTTCCATCTTGTTTCCATCGTGTTTCCATCTTGTTTCCATCGTGTTTCCATCTTTTTCCATCTTGTTTCCATCTTTCATCTTTTTCCATGTTTCCATCGTGTTTCCATCTTGTTTCCAGTGTGTTTCCATCTTGTTTCCATGTTGATTCCATCTCATTTCCAATGTGTTTCCATCGTGTTTCCATTTTGTTTCCATCGTGTTTCCATCTTGTTTCCATCTTGTTTCCAGCATGTTTCCTTCGGGTTTCCATCATGTTTACATTGTGTTTCCATTTTGTTTCCATCGTGTTTCCATCGTGTTTCCATCTTTTTTCCATCTTGTTTCCATCGTGTTTCCAGCATGTTTCCATCGTGTTTCCATTGTGTTTCCATCTCGTTTCCATTGTGTTTCCATCGTGTTTCCATCTTGTTTCCATCTTGTTTCCATCGTGTTTCCAGCATGTTTCCATCGTGTTTCCATTGTGTTTCCATCTCGTTTCCATTGTGTTTCCATCAAGTTTCCATTTTGTTTCCAGCGTGTTTCCATCTTGTTTCCATCTTGTTTCCATCGTGTTTCCATCTTGTTTCCATCTTGTTTCCATCGTATTTCCAGTGTGTTTCTATCGTGTTTCCATCGTGTTTCCATCGTGTTTCCAGCATGTTTCCATCGTGTTTCCATCATGTTTACATCGTGTTTCCATCTTGTTTCCATCGTGTTTCCATTTTGTTTCCACCGTATTTCCACGTGTTTCTATTGTGTTTCCATCGTGTTTCCATCTTGTTTCCATCATGTTTCCAGCGTGTTTCCATCGTGTTTCCATCTTGTTTCCATCTTGTTTCCATTGTGTTTCCATCGTGTTTCCATCTTGTTTCCATCGCGTTTCCATCTTTTCCATGTGTTTCCATCGTGTTTCCATCTTGTTTCCATCGTGTTTCCATCTTGTTTCCATCTTGTTTCCATCGTATTTCCAGTGTGTTTCTATCGTGTTTCCAGCATGTTTCCATCGTGTTTCCATCTTGTTTCCATCGTGTTTCCATTTTGTTTCCACCGTATTTCCAGCGTGTTTCTATCGTGTTTCCATCGTGTTTCCATCTTTTTTCCATCATGTTTCCAGCGTGTTTCTATCGTGTTTCCATCTTGTTTCCATCTTGTTTCCATCGTGTTTCCATCTTGTTTCCATCTTGTTTCCATCGTGTTTCCATCTTGTTTCCATCGTGTTTCCATCTTGTTTCCATTGTGTTTCCATCGTGTTTCCATCTTGTTTCCATTGTGTTTCCATTGTGTTTCCATCGTGTTTCCATCGTGTTTCCATCTTGTTTCCATCGTGTTTCCATCTCTTTCCATGTGTTTCCATCGTGTTTCCATTTTGTTTCCATCTTGTTTCCATCGTGTTTCCATCTTGTTTCCATCTTGTTTCCATCGTATTTCCAGTGTGTTTCTATCGTGTTTCCAGCATGTTTCCATCGTGTTTCCATCATGTTTCCATCGTGTTTCCATCTTGTTTCCATCGTGTTTCCATTTTGTTTCCACCGTATTTCCAGCGTGTTTCTATCGTGTTTCCATCGTGTTTCCATCTTTTTTCCATCATGTTTCCAGCGTGTTTCTATCGTGTTTCCATCTTGTTTCCATCTTGTTTCCATCGTGTTTCCATCTTGTTTCCATCTTGTTTCCATCGTATTTCCATCTTGTTTCCATCGTATTTACATCTTGTTTCCATTCTGTTTCCATCGTGTTTCCATCTTGTTTCCATTGTGTTTCCATTGTGTTTCCATCGTGTTTCCATCGTGTTTCCATCTTGTTTCGATCTCGTGTCCATCTCATTTCCAATGTGTTTCCATCGTGTTTCCATTTTGTTTCCATCGTGTTTCCATCTTGTTTCCATCTTGTTTCCAGCATGTTTCCTTCGGGTTTCCATCATGTTTACATTGTGTTTCCATTTTGTTTCCATCGTGTTTCCATCGTGTTTCCATCTTGTTTCCATCATGTTTCCATCTTGTTTCCATTGTGTTTCCATTGTGTTTCCATCGTGTTTCCATCGTGTTTCCATCCACTGTTTCCACGTGTTTCATCTGTTTCCATCTTTTCCATCTTGTTTCCATCGTGTTTCCATTTTGTTTCCATCTTGTTTCCATCGTATTTCCATCTTGTTTCCATCGTTTTCATCTTGTTTCCATTCTGTTTCATCGTGTTTCCATCTTGTTTCCATTGTGTTTCCATGTGTTTCCATCTGTTTCCATCGTGTTTCATCTTGTTTGTTCCATCTCATTTCCATGTGTTTCCATCGTGTTTCCATTTTGTTTCCATCGTGTTTCCATCTTGTTTCCATCTTGTTTCCACTGTTTCATGTGTTTCCATCTTGTTTCCATCGTGTTTCCATCTTGTTTCCATCTTGTTTCCATCGTGTTTCCAGCATGTTTCACGTGTTTCATTGTGTTTCCATCTCGTTTCCATTGTGTTTCCATCGTGTTTCCATCTTGTTTCCATCTTGTTTCCATCGTTTCCAGCATGTTTCCATCGTGTTTCCATTGTGTTTCCATCTCGTTTCCATTGTGTTTCCATCGTTTCCATTTTGTTTCCATCTTGTTTCCATCTTGTTTCCATCTTGTTCCATCGTTTCCATCTTGTTTCCATCTTGTTTCCATCGTATTTCCAGTGTGTTTCTATCGGCCATCGCATCCCTGTTTCCATCGGTTCATCTGTTTCCATCGTGTTTCCATCTTGTTTCCATCGTGTTTCCATCTTGTTTCCATCGTATTTCCAGCGTGTTTCTATTGTGTTTCCATCGTGTTTCCATCTTTTTTCCATCTTGTTTCCATCGTGTTTCCATCTTGTTTCCATCTTGTTTCCATCGTATTTCCATCTTGTTTCCATCGTATTTACATCTTGTTTCCATTGTGTTTCCATCATGTTTCCATCTTGTTTCCATTGTGTTTCCATTGTGTTTCCATCGTGTTTCCATCGTGTTTCCATCTTGTTTCGATCGCGTTTCCATCTCATTTCCAATGTGTTTCCATCGTGTTTCCATTTTGTTTCCATCGTGTTTCCATCTTGTTTCCATCGTGTTTCCATCTTGTTTCCATCTTGTTTCCATCATGTTTACATTGTGTTTCCATTTTGTTTCCATCGTGTTTCCATCGTGTTTCCATCTTGTTTCCATCTTGTTTCCATCGTGTTTCCAGCATGTTTCCATCGTGTTTCCATTGTGTTTCCATCTCGTTTCCATTGTGTTTCCATCGTGTTTCCATCTTGTTTCCATCTTGTTTCCATCGTGTTTCCAGCATGTTTCCATCGTGTTTCCATTGTGTTTCCATCTCGTTTCCATTGTGTTTCCATCAAGTTTCCATTTTGTTTCCAGCGTGTTTCCATCTTGTTTCCATCTTGTTTCCATCGTGTTTCCATCTTGTTTCCATCTTGTTTCCATCGTATTTCCAGTGTGTTTCTATCGTGTTTCCATCGTGTTTCCATCGTGTTTCCAGCATGTTTCCATCGTGTTTCCATCATGTTTACATCGTGTTTCCATCTTGTTTCCATCGTGTTTCCATTTTGTTTCCACCGTATTTCCAGCGTGTTTCTATTGTGTTTCCATCGTGTTTCCATCTTTTTTCCATCATGTTTCCAGCGTGTTTCTATCGTGTTTCCATCTTGTTTCCATCTTGTTTCCATCGTGTTTCCATCTTGTTTCCATCTTGTTTCCATCGTATTTCCATCTTGTTTCCATCGTATTTACATCTTGTTTCCATTGTGTTTCCATCATGTTTCCATCTTGTTTCCATTGTGTTTCCATTGTGTTTCCATCGTGTTTCCATCGTGTTTCCATCTTGTTTCGATCGCGTTTCCATCTCATTTCCAATGTGTTTCCATCGTGTTTCCATTTTGTTTCCATCGTGTTTCCATCTTGTTTCCATCTTGTTTCCAGCATGTTTACATTGTGTTTCCATTTTGTTTCCATCGTGTTTCCATCGTGTTTCCATCTTGTTTCCATCTTGTTTCCATCGTGTTTACAGCATGTTTCCATCGTGTTTCCATCGTGTTTCCATCTTGTTTCCATCTTGTTTCCATCGTGTTTCCATCTTGTTTCCATCGTGTTTCCATTTTATTTCCACCGTATTTCCAGCGTGTTTCTATCGTGTTTCCATCGTGTTTCCATCATGTTTCCATCTTGTTTCCATCTTGTTTCCATCGTGTTTCCATCTTTTTTCTATCGTGTTTCCGTCTTGTTTCCATCTTGTTTCCATCCAGCGTGTTGCCATCGTGTTTCCATCATGTTTCCATCTCGTTTCCATTGTGTTTCCATTGTGTTTCCATCTCGTTTCCATTGTGTTTCCATCATGTTTCCATCTTGTTTCCAGCATGTTTCCATCTTGTTTCCATCTTGTTTCCATCGTGTTTCCATTGTGCTTCCATCTCGTTTCCATTGTGTTTCCATCGTGTTTCCATCATGTTTACATCGTGTTTCCATCTTGTTTCCATTGTGTTTCCATCTCGTTTACATCGTGTTTACATCGTGTTTCCATCTTGTTTCCAGCATGTTTACATCGTGTTTCCATCTTGTTTCCATCATGTTTACATCGTGTTTCCATCTTGTTTCCATTGTGTTTCCATCTCGTTTCCATCGTGTTTCCATTGTGTTTCCATCATGTTTCCATCGTGTTTCCATCTTGTTTCCATCGTGTTTCCATCTTGTTTCCATCGTGTTTCCATTTTGTTTCCACCGTATTTCCAGCGTGTTTCTATCGTGTTTCCATTGTGTTTCCATTTTGTTTCCATCTTGTTTCCATCGTGTTTCCATTTTGTTTCTATCGTGTTTCCATCTTGTTTCCATCTTGTTTCCATCGTATTTCCAGTGTGTTTCTATCGTGTTTCCATCGTGTTTCCATTATGTTTCCATCTTGTTTCCATCGTGTTTCCATCGTGTTTCCATCTTGTTTCCATCTTGTTTCCATCGTGTTTCCATCTTGTTTCCATCGTGTTTCCATCTTGTTTCTAACGTGTTTCCATCGTGTTTCCATCTTGTTTCCATCGTGTTTCCATCTTGTTTCCATCTTGTGTCCATCGTATTTCCAGCTTGTTTCTATGGTGTTTCCATTTCGTTTCCATCGTGTTTCCATCTTGTTTCCATCTTGTTTCCATTGTATTTCCAGCGTGTGTCTATCGTGTTTCCATCGTGTTTCCATCTTGTTTCCATCTTGTTTCCATCGTGTTTCCATCTTGTTTCCAGTGTGTTTCCATCTTGTTTCCATGTTGTTTCCATCTCATTTCAAATGTGTTTCCATCGTGTTTCCATCTTCTTTCAAGCGTGTTTCCATCTTGTTTCCATGTTGTTTCCATCTCGTTTCCATTGTGTTTCCATCGTGTTTCCATCATGTTTCCATCTTGTTTCAAGCTTGTTTCCATCTTGTTTCCATCTTGTTTCCATCTCGTTTCCATTGTGTTTCCATCGTGTTTCCATCGTGTTTCCATCGTGTTTCCATCTTTTTTCCATTGTGTTTCCATCGTGTTTCCATCGTGTTTCCATCTTGTTTCCATCTCGTTTCCATCTCATTTCCAATGTGTTTCCATTGTGTTTCCATTTTGTTTCCATCGTGTTTCCATCTTGTTTCCATCTTGTTTCCAGCATGTTTCCATCGGGTTTCCATCATGTTTACATTGTGTTTCCATCTTGTTTCCATCGTGTTTCCATTTTGTTTCCATCGTGTTTCCATCTTGTTTCCATCTTGTTTCCATCGTGTTTCCATCTTGTTTCCATCTTCAGTTTCATGTGTTTCATTTGTCCATCGTCCATGTTTCCATCTTGTTTCCATCTTGTTTCCATCTGTTTCCATTTCCATCTTTCCAGTGTTTCCATTTGTTTCCATCTTTTTCATCGTGTTTCCATCTGTTTCATGTGTTCCATCGTTTCCATGTGTTTCCATCGTTTCCATCTCCACCACTGTTTCCATGTTTTCCATCTGTTCCATTGTGTTTCCATCTTTTCATCGTTTCCACTGTTTCATTTCATTTTCCATCGTGTTTCCATCTTGTTTCCATCTGTTTCCATCGTGTTTCCATCGTGTTTCCATCTTGTTTCCATCGTGTTTCCATCTTGTTTCCATCGTGTTTCCATCTTGTTTCCATCTTGTTTCCATCGTTTTCCATCGTGTTTCCATCGTGTTTCCATCTTGTTTCCATCGTGTTTCCATCATGTTTCCATCTTGTTTCCATCTTGTTTCCATCGTGTTTCCATCTTGTTTCCATCGTGTTTCCATCTTGTTTCTAACGTGTTTCCATCGTGTTTCCATCTTGTTTCCATCGTGTTTCCATCTTGTTTCCATCTTGTGTCCATTGTATTTCCAGCTTGTTTCTTTGTTGTTTCCATTTTGTTTCCATCGTGTTTCCATCTTGTTTCCATCTTGTTTCCATCGTGTTTCCATCTTGTTTCCATCTTTTTTACATCGTATTTCCAGCGTGTTTCCATCGTGTTTCCATCTTGTTTCCATCTTGTTTCCATTGTATTTCCAGCGTGTTTCTATCGTGTTTCCATCGTGTTTCCATCTTGTTTCCATCTCGTTTCCATCTCATTTCCAATGTGTTTCCATTGTGTTTCCATTTTGTTTCCATCGTGTTTCCATCTTGTTTCCATCTTGTTTCCAGCATGTTTCCATCGGGTTTCCATCATGTTTACATTGTGTTTCCATCTTGTTTCCATCGTGTTTCCATTTTGTTTCCATCGTGTTTCCATCTTGTTTCCATCTTGTTTCCATCGTGTTTCCATCTTGTTTCCATCGTGTTTCCATCTTGTTTCCATCTTGTTTCGATCTCGTTTCCATCTCATTTCCAATGTGTTTCTATTGTGTTTCTATTTTGTTTCCATCGTGTTTCCATGTTGTTTCCATCTTGTTTCCATCTTGTTTCCATCGTGTTTCCATCTTTTTTCTATCGTGTTTCCATCTTGTTTCCATCTTGTTTCCATCCAGCATGTTTCCATCGTGTTTCCATCGTGTTTCCATCTCGTTTCCATTGTGTTTCCATCATGTTTCCATCTTGTTTCCAGCGTGTTTCCATCTTGTTTCCATCTTGTTTCCATCGTGTTTCCATCTTGTTTCCAATGTGTTTCCATCTCGTTTCCATTGTGTTTCCATCGTGTTTCCATCTCGTTTCCAGCATGTTTCCATCGTGTTTCCATCATGTTTACATCGTGTTTTCATCTTGTTTCCATTGTGTTTCCATCTCGTTTCCATCGTGTTTCCATTGTGTTTCCATCATGTTTACATCGTGTTTCCATCTTGTTTCCATCGTGTTTCCATCTTGTTTCCATCGTGTTTCCATTTTGTTTCCACCGTATTTCCAGCGTGTTTCTATCGTGTTTCCATTGTGTTTCCATTTTGTTTCCATCTTGTTTCCATCGTGTTTCCATTTTGTTTCTATCGTGTTTCCATCTTGTTTCCATCGTGTTTCCATCGTGTTTCCATCTTCTTTCCATCTTGTTTCCATCGTGTTTCCATCTTGTTTCCATCTTGTTTCCATCGTGTTTCCATCTTGTTTCCATCTTTTTTCCATCTTGTTTCTAACGTGTTTCCATCGTGTTTCCATCTTCTTTCCATTGTGTTTCCATCTTGTTTCCATCTTGTGTCCATTGTATTTCCAGCTTGTTTCTTTGGTGTTTCCATTTTTTTTCCATCGTGTTTCCATCTTGTTTCCATCTTGTTTCCATCGTGTTTCCATCTTGTTTCCATCTTGTTTCCATCGTGTTTCCAGCATGTTTCCATCGTGTTTCCATTGTGTTTCCATCTCGTTTCCATTGTGTTTCCATCAAGTTTCCATTTTGTTTCCAGCGTGTTTCCATCTTGTTTCCATCTTGTTTCCATCGTGTTTCCATCTTGTTTCCATCTTGTTTCCATCGTATTTCCAGTGTGTTTCTATCGTGTTTCCATCGTGTTTCCATCGTGTTTCCAGCATGTTTCCATCGTGTTTCCATCATGTTTACATCGTGTTTCCATCTTGTTTCCATCGTGTTTCCATTTTGTTTCCACCGTATTTCCAGCGTGTTTCTATCGTGTTTCCATCGTGTTTCCATCTTTTTTCCATCATGTTTCCAGCGTGTTTCTATCGTGTTTCCATCTTGTTTCCATCTTGTTTCCATTGTGTTTCCATCGTGTTTCCATCGTGTTTCCATCTTGTTTCGATCGCGTTTCCATCTCATTTCCAATGTGTTTCCATCGTGTTTCCATTTTGTTTCCATCGTGTTTCCATCGTGTTTCCATCTCGTTTCCATTGTGTTTCCATTGTGTTTCCATCTCGTTTCCATCTTGTTTCCATCGTGTTTCCATGTTGTTTCCATCTTGTTTCCATCGTATTTCCAGTGTGTTTCTATCGTGTTTCCAGCATGTTTCCATCGTGTTTCCATCATGTTTACATCGTGTTTCCATCTTGTTTCCATCGTGTTTCCATTTTGTTTCCACCGTATTTCCAGCGTGTTTCTATCGTGTTTCCATCGTGTTTCCATCTTTTTTCCATCATGTTTCCAGCGTGTTTCTATCGTGTTTCCATCTTTTTTCCATCTTGTTTCCATCGTGTTTTCATCTTGTTTCCATCTTGTTTCCATCGTATTTCCATCTTGGTTCCATCGTATTTACATCTTGTTTCCATTCTGTTTCCATCGTGTTTCCATCTTGTTTCCATTGTGTTTCCATTGTGTTTCCATCGTGTTTCCATCTTGTTTCCATCTTGTTTCGATCTCGTGTCCATCTCATTTCCAATGTGTTTCCATCGTGTTTCCATTTTGTTTCCATCGTGTTTCCATCTTGTTTCCATCGTGTTTCCAGCGTGTTTCCATCGTGTTTCCATCTTGTTTCCATCGTGTTTCCATCTTGTTTCCATCTTGTTTCCATCGTGTTTCCATCGTGTTTCCATCGTGTTTCCATCTTGTTTCCATCTTGTTTCCATCGTGTTTCCATTGTGTTTCCATCTTGTTTCCATCGTGTTTCCATCGTGTTTCCATCTTGTTTCCATCGTGTTTCCATCTTGTTTCCATCGTGTTTCCATCTTGTTTCCATCTTGTTTCCATCGTGTTTCCATCGTGTTTCCATCTTGTTTCCATCTTGTGTCCATCGTATTTCCAGCTTGTTTCTATGGTGTTTCCATTTTGTTTCCATCGTGTTTCCATCTTGTTTCCATCTTGTTTCCATCGTGTTTCCATCTTGTTTCCATCTTGTTTCCATCTTGTTTCCATCGTGTTTCCAGCATGTTTCCATCGTGTTTCCATTGTGTTTCCATCTCGTTTCCATTGTGTTTCCATCATGTTTCCATCTTGTTTCCAGCGTGTTTCCATCTTGTTTCCATCTTGTTTCCATCGTGTTTCCATCTTGTTTCCATCTTGTTTCCATCGTATTTCCAGTGTGTTTCTATCGTGTTTCCATCGTGTTTCCATCGTGTTTCCAGCATGTTTCCATCGTGTTTCCATCATGTTTACATCGTGTTTCCATCTTGTTTCCATCGTGTTTCCATTTTGTTTCCACCGTATTTCCAGCGTGTTTCTATTGTGTTTCCATCGTGTTTCCATCTTTTTTCCATCATGTTTCCAGCGTGTTTCTATCGTGTTTCCATCTTGTTTCCATCTTGTTTCCATTGTGTTTCCATCGTGTTTCCATCGTGTTTCCATCTTGTTTCGATCGCGTTTCCATCTCATTTCCAATGTGTTTCCATCGTGTTTCCATTTTGTTTCCATCTGTTTCCATCGTGTTTCCATCGTGTTTCCATCTCGTTTCCATTGTGTTTCCATTGTGTTTCCATCTCGTTTCCATCTTGTTTCCATCGTGTTTCCATGTTGTTTCCATCTTGTTTCCATCGTATTTCCAGTGTGTTTCTATCGTGTTTCCAGCATGTTTCCATCGTGTTTCCATCGTGTTTCCATCGTGTTTCCATCTCGTTTCCATTGTGTTTCCATTGTGTTTCCATCTCGTTTCCATCTTGTTTCCATCGTGTTTCCATGTTGTTTCCATCTTGTTTCCATCGTATTTCCATCTTGGTTCCATCGTATTTACATCTTGTTTCCATTCTGTTTCCATCGTGTTTCCATCTTGTTTCCATTGTGTTTCCATTGTGTTTCCATCGTGTTTCCATCGTGTTTCCATCTTGTTTCGATCTCGTGTCCATCTCATTTGCAATGTGTTTCCATCGTGTTTCCATTTTGTTTCCATCGTGTTTCCATCTTGTTTCCATCTTGTTTCCATCTTGTTTCCATCGTGTTTCCAGCATGTTTCCATCGTGTTTCCATTGTGTTTCCATCTCGTTTCCATTGTGTTTCCATCGTGTTTCCATCTTGTTTCCATCTTGTTTCCATCGTGTTTCCAGCATGTTTCCATCGTGTTTCCATTGTGTTTCCATCTCGTTTCCATTGTGTTTCCATCAAGTTTCCATTTTGTTTCCAGCGTGTTTCCATCTTGTTTCCATCTTGTTTCCATCGTGTTTCCATCTTGTTTCCATCTTGTTTCCATCGTATTTCCAGTGTGTTTCTATCGTGTTTCCATCGTGTTTCCATCGTGTTTCCAGCATGTTTCCATCGTGTTTCCATCATGTTTACATCGTGTTTCCATCTTGTTTCCATCGTGTTTCCATTTTGTTTCCATCTTGTTTCCATCGTGTTTCCATCTTGTTTCCATCGTGTTTCCATCTTGTTTCCATCTTGTTTCCATCGTGTTTCCATCTTGTTTCCATCGTGTTTCCATCTTGTTTCCATCGTGTTTCCATCGTGTTTCCATCGTGTTTCCATCTTGTTTCCATCGTGTTTACAGCATGTTTCCATCGTGTTTCCATCGTGTTTCCATCTTGTTTCCATCTTGTTTCCATCGTGTTTCCATCTTGTTTCCATCGTGTTTCCATTTTATTTCCACCGTATTTCCAGCGTGTTTCTATCGTGTTTCCATCGTGTTTCCATCATGTTTCCATCTTGTTTCCATCTTGTTTCCATCGTGTTTCCATCTTTTTTCTATCGTGTTTCCGTCTTGTTTCCATCTTGTTTCCATCCAGCGTGTTGCCATCGTGTTTCCATCATGTTTCCATCTCGTTTCCATTGTGTTTCCATTGTGTTTCCATCTCGTTTCCATTGTGTTTCCATCATGTTTCCATCTTGTTTCCAGCATGTTTCCATCTTGTTTCCATCTTGTTTCCATCGTGTTTCCATTGTGCTTCCATCTCGTTTCCATTGTGTTTCCATCGTGTTTCCATCATGTTTACATCGTGTTTCCATCTTGTTTCCATTGTGTTTCCATCTCGTTTACATCGTGTTTACATCGTGTTTCCATCTTGTTTCCAGCATGTTTACATCGTGTTTCCATCTTGTTTCCATCATGTTTACATCGTGTTTCCATCTTGTTTCCATTGTGTTTCCATCTCGTTTCCATCGTGTTTCCATTGTGTTTCCATCATGTTTCCATCGTGTTTCCATCTTGTTTCCATCGTGTTTC
>JACSYO010000051.1:82500-97272 GCA_016806645.1 Ophiodon elongatus | reverse complement strand
CTCAACCCTCAACGCTCAGCCCTCAATCCTTAGCGCTCAACTCCAACGTTCAACCCTCAACGCTCAACCCTCAACGCTCAACCCTCAACGCTCAACCCTCAGCGATCAACCCTCAACCCTCAACGCTCAACGCTCAACTCTCAACTCTCAACTCTCAACCCTCAACCCTCAACCCTCAATGCTCAACCCTCAATGCTCAACCCTCAACGCTCAACGCTCAACCCTCAACCCTCAACGCTTGACGCTCAACGCTCAACCCTCAACCCTCAACCCTCAACGCTCAACCCTCAACCCTCAACGCTTGACGCTCAACCCTCAACGCTCAACCCTCAACCCTCAGCGATCAACTCTCAGCGATCAACCCTCAACACTCAACCCTCAACCCTCAACGCTCAACGCTCAACCTCAACTCTCAACTCTCAACTCTCAACCCTCAACCCTCAACCCTCAATGCTCAACCCTCAATGCTCAACCCTCAACGCTCAACGCTCAACCCTCAACCCTCAACGCTTGACGCTCAATGCTCAACCCTCAACCCTCAACCCTCAACGCTCAACCCTCAACCCTCAACGCTTGACGCTCAACCCTCAACGCTCAACCCTCAACCCTCAGCGATCAACTCTCAGCGATCAACCCTCAACCCTCAACACTCAACCCTCAACCCTCAACGCTCAACCCTCAACCCTCAACACTCAACCCTCAACCCTCAATGCTCAACCCTCAACCCTCAATGCTCAACCCTCAACGCTCAACTCTCAACCCTCAACGATCAACCCTCAACCCTCAACACTCAACCCTCAACCCTCAACGCTTAACGCTCAACCCTCAATGCTCAACCCTCAACGCTCAGCCCTCAATCCTTAGCGCTCAACCCTCAGCGATCAACCCTCTACCCTCAACGCTCAACCCTCAACCCTCAACCCTCAACGCTCAACTCTCAACTCTCAACTCTCAACCCTCAACACTCAACCCTCAACACTCAACCCTCAACCCTCAACGCTCAACCCTCAACCCTCAATGCTCAACCCTCAACGCTCAAACCTCAACCCTCAACGCTCAGCCCTCAACCCTCAGCGCTCAACCCTCAACGCTCAACCCTCAACCCTCAATGCTCAACCCTCAACCCTCAACCCTCAACCTCAACACTCAACCCTCAACCCTCAACGCTCAACCCTCAACCCTCAACGCTCAACCCTCAACCCTCAACCCTCAACCCTCAACGCTCAACCCTCAACCCTCAATGCTCAACCCTCAACGCTCAACCCTCAGCGATCAACCCTCAACCCTCAACGCTCAACCCTCAACGCTCAGCCCTCAACCCTCAGCGCTCAACCCTCAACCCTCAACCCTCAACGCTCAACCCTCAACCCTCAACCCTCAACGCTCAACTCTCAGCGATCAACCCTCAACCCTCAACCCTCAACGCTCAACGCTCAACGCTCAACCCTCAACGCTCAACCCTCAACGCTCAACGCTCAACCCTCAACCCTCAACCCTCAACCCTCAACCCTCAACGCTCAACCCTCAGCGCTCAATGCTCAACCCTCAACCTTCAACTCTCAACCCTCAACGTTCAACACTCAGCGCTCTAGCTCAGCGCTCAACCCTCAGCGCTCAACCCTCAACGCTCAACCCTCAGCGCTCAACGCTCAACCCTCAGCCCTCAACCCTCAACCCTCAATCCTCAACGCTCAGCGCTCAACTCTCAACCCTCAACCCTCAACGCTCAACGCTCAACGCTCAACAATCAGCCCTCAGCCCTCAACCCTCAACGCTCAACGCTCAACGCTCAACCATCAGCCCTCAGCCCTCAGCCCTAAGCCCTCAACCCTCAACCCTCAAACCTCAACCCTCAATCCTCAACGCTCAACGCTCAACCCTCAGCCCTCAACCCTCAGCCCTCAACCCTCAACCCTCAACACTCAACACGTATCACGCTGTATGAACCTGTTGGGTTCAGCACTTTTGTTGCGTAACGCTTCGGGCTCGGTGGAGTTTGGATTGAAATCCCAACATGGAGGGTGAAGGAGGTCTACTGGGGGTTGGTGGAAAAGACAGTCTTGTTTTTTTTCCTTTGCTTCTGAACTTGTGTTTTCTATATTTGTTCGATTAGTTATTTTTTAATCGTGAGGAATCCTTTCTGAAGCAAGAGTATAGCTTAGTCTGTGAAGAAGACATTCTCTTGGGTTGGGTTTGGCTTTCAAACGTGGGAGAAGCAGACAGGTCCAGTCAAAGGTCTGGACCTGTCTGGGCTAACTCTACTTCAAGCTATTGAGAAGCAGGGACGCTCAGTGAACTTCTCTTTGTCAACAGAAAGTCTTCAAAACTAAATCCAGTTCTGTAATTTATGGGTTTCCACGGAGGAGGCAGCTTCACTCTCTCACATCTCTCTCTCTCCTACTCATCTTCAGTCTTATTTGTCTTTTATCTTATTATCCTTTTCAATATTCTTTTGCATATTTGGCTCCGAGCAGCCGTGTGCATCGTGAATGGAGGCGGACGTGGGCAGACGGCGTCTGGCCTCGCTGAATGCTAATTTAATGCTAATATGATGCTAATCTGCCACAGTAGCTTCATGTGATGAGCGTCGTCGTGTCCACCGACTGCTGACAGCAGGACACACTGGTCTGTCTGCTCGTGTCTCCGTGGAGATGGGGAGATGTCCTCGTTACCGTTAATCAGACTGTAATGTAACTCAGCTGTTATCCTGTCTCACCTGAATGAGAAACATCAGGTACAAAATCCTTTTGGATTACACACTACCCGCTCCTTGTAGACTGAATACGGGGGGCATATCTTGATACGCTGTTATAATATCGTTACAGCTAAGTAGCACATCTCGATAGGACATCAATAAAACTAGAGAGTGTCACACACCAAGAGTAACCAACAACAGTCGCCATTTTCTTTTGCCCTTGGAGAATTAGCACTGAAAACAGTTTGACTTCTGCTCCTATTGGTCACAACATAAAGTTAAGACGCAAGTCATTCCTCATTGACCGTTGTCACGGTGAGATGGTTGGACCGTCCACTCGTCGTCATGAAGCCTCTGGAAGTCAGCGTCCGTAACCCCGCGGGTAACCACGAGTTGTTTTCACACTTCAAACGGTGAGATATGAGCTGTTGTTCATCAGGGAGCCTGAGATGCCAGGCTGCTTCCCCCCGTCTTTATGCTAAGCTAAGGCTAACCGACTGCTGGCTATAACTTCATATTCCCCCCACAGACAGTGGCAACTCAATGAATCACCGGGGTAAATGGACTGGATTCCGGTAAGTCGTGTCTCTAATCAGTGAAACAGTATTTGTTGCCCTTGCTGATCACTAACTTTGGCTCGTCTCCATTTTAACACAAATCACAAACTCTCAGCGGTACAAACACATAAATGTGATGTATCTGCATACAAATAAACCATCTGTCTTCTTGTCCCGGCTCTCTTTAGAAGTGCTGATCATGAGGAGTTTATTATAAAGTAGCTTTATTTGACCTCAATGATAAATACAATGGAGACAGTTTAAATAGCCGTATTGATCAGAAACAGAAGGGTATGAAACTGAAATCCATTATGAAGTGTGCCAGTTCTCCACTTCGCTCTGCACGGCCGGTTTTACACACAACCGATCAATAATGTTGATTAGTGCCGTTAAATGTTTATGCTGCAACATGTTTTTTTTGCAGTTAGCCATTAGTGAAGGTTACTTATGAGCATGTTTCATCTGGTATGTTTGCACCACAAGAGCGAATATAACGATGCCTTTTTTGAAAATAATTCGGTCTTTCACTGACCAACAATCAACACCATTCCTTTGTTCCTGTCTCCTTTCCTTGTTGCCTGGTAACAGTCACAGGTAGGGTTAGGGTTCAAGAGCACTGAATCCTTGTAGTAACAGACAGATTTAAAATACTGTTTCGACTTCACCGGTCAAAGTGCACTCAAGTTGGAGCTCCTCATAATGAGAAGATCGCCCCCTGGAGGTGAATACGGCCTCGATCAGCCTCGTGGAGGACCAGAACATCCTCCCCCACACTGCCCAGGTTGTTTACGCCTTAGCTCTCTAGCCTGACTGCTTCCTGCTTCACGGCTGGATAAGTCTCTGCTCAAGGCCCTTCACACGGGGATGTGTTTGTTTATGCGATTCATTTGCAAATCGAAATATTACTTCAAACTGTTGTTTTTGTCATCAGTAAATAAAGGCCTCAGCCAATCATGTTGTGCAGAACAGACATATTCAATACGTACACTTGGCAACAACAAGATGGCGGCTCCGTAGTCTGAAGCATAGACTGTATATAAGAAGTGAATGGAGCCTTGACTTCAGCATTTTGCCCTCATCGTCTTCGTATTTTTGCCGTCTCTCGAGGGCGGAGCTAAGCGAAAACAAACGCTGCATCAGACATTTCAAGGCGACCAAAATGTAAAATTCACTTTCATGAACTGGAAGCTGTGTGATTTATATGAAAATATCGATTAACGTCACTTCTTGTTTCTCATGTTACATCTGTCTGTCTCTCATTACAAAGCTGGGAACTTGTGATTGTACTTTAATAGGGAAACATTACAATATGCTTCAATGTGGTGAGAACACATTCAGAAAAGTAACGCTTGTCAAAGCATCAAAAATGTACAAATAATACAGAACTAAGAGAGAACTTCTTATTTTACCCACTTATTAAAAACAACTTTACATGCCAGATATAATTCAATACAATGCAGTTTCAGTCATTTCATCATGACACAAGTGTCTTTTTTTTATTTCAATGTTCTTTTGTGCAAATGAAATAAACTTTCAAGCAGCATCAGTTTTGTGAGCGTCGTTTCCTCAGAGAACTTCTCTCCTGGACCGAAGTAAGAAAAGGTAAATTCACACAGTTCACCTTCTTCTTTCATCTCTTTTTTTACTGCAGGAGTCCAGAACCTTTAATCCGTTGATCCGTGCTCATTAAAGTCTTTAGTATGTTGATTGCATGTTGGTGCCCTTGTGTCCCGGTCGCCCCCTGAACTAACAGACCTGCAACAGTGGCGTTAAGTAAAGTTTACCTCCATCCACTGGTATCTAACACATCTCTGTTTTCCATGTCTATGATTGGATGAGTAGTTAACAGGGCTGACAGTCATTTTCTTAATCTTATTTGTTCAGGGAAGATTGGCTCCCATTTCACTCCACAAAGAGCTGCTCATTTATTAGACAGCTCTGCCTGTGGAGGTTTAATGGGTTTAATTAAACCCTTCAGGGATGAGACCATTTGAAAATCCCAAATGATCCGCTATACTCTGATCCATCCCCTCTCCTTTTAAACTACCATCAGATCATATTACACTCTTGTACGAGATGCTCAGGTTATAATTTATGTTATATTATAGTATATTAATGGAGTTTAGTTAGTTTCTGCATTGTTTCATTTCATTTCCCAAAATACATTCATCTGTGGATTAAAGGATGAGGCTCGTGTTCTGTATTCTTCTGTCAACCAATCCCACGAGCAGAGAACGCCAACAACGCGTTGGTCCGTGTCTCAATACTTTCTGACTTCCTGTCAGTTCACTTTTTAAAAACACCTCACAAATATATAGTTCCATCAGTAGTTTACTAAAACAGCTGCTCACTGTAGTTTTCTTTATCAAACAAATAGGAAGAAATAGAGCATTAGTTGGGGACTATTTTCAGTATTTTGGCAACAGGACGATGTTGAGCTCCTAAAAATGATGTTCCCATACAATGAGACTGCTTTGTTGACAAGGTAAACATATTTTCTCCTGGTTTGTTTGTTTTGATGTATCACAAATATGTTTTCCACGTAGTGAGGCTGCTGTGGTGGATAGCTGTGAACAAACAAACAGGACTTTCACCCAGGAGACCAGAGTTTGTGTCCCATGTGACGGGATGATAACTGATATGAATTAACGTCTTCAAAAACAAAACAAACATAGTGATTGAATTAAATCATCAAAACATATTTTAGACATTTAGCGTCTCATTTTATGTCACATCATTTAGGCACAAAACCACTTAGTTAAGTTCAGGAAACACGGCATTGTTGGGCTTAAAATAACTAAACTAAATCAAATGTAAATAATGTAACTTAGGGATAGAAACACGTTGCAAACATCACTAAAGTAGCTATAGAATAACTCAACAACACTTTGGGACATGAGCACTGGAATCCTGGGCTTTTGACCCATCCACCTCCCCTCCCCCCTCCCCCCATCTTCAAATTGTGATAACTCAAAGTTATCATCTGTTATTCATCTGAGGCTGGTAATAGTTTGAAGGTGAGTTCAGAGAGACATTGAAACTAATCTTAAACTTGGCACGATTGTTCATGGAAAGATGTGAGTTGGCAACATGAATAATTGTAACAGGAAAATTAGTTTGAACCTAGTTGCAATGAATTAAAATTACATAACTTTTTGTCCTTCATCAGTTATAAGCTGCTGAGAGGAAAAAAACGGATGGATTTATTAGAATATAGCAAAACATTTAGTAAGTACGAACCACACAAAGTATACGAACACCCAACCAGTCAAATGAAAAGTTGACCGGTCGGGCGGCCAATCAGGTCCCTCTTTGCTTTTGGTCTGAGCTCCCCTTCAGAGGTAGCCTATCCTGTCAGGAGTAGTAATTCATCCTCTGGAGAGCAGGCATCAGTCAGGGGAAACTAAGAGTTCAGTTTTCAATACGGTTCTCTTATTATTTTTCTCTGGCCACAGTTGGACAGATTGGTGTGATTGGATGAATGGTAGGCAGCCATTATCAGAGTGAATGATTATTTCAGCATAATAAGTAGTCAGCTAATTCTATGCTTGGGTGATCAAATTGAATAGTGGTTATTGCCTGTCCCATTTTAATGACACATGCACAGTAATCTCCACTCAATCCAAAAAGTCTCTCACTTTCAGTTAATGGTAGTTCAGGACAGAGTGTAACCAATGTTAGTTATGCTATGGTAAATATGCAAATTATGCATTAATAATATATGCTAATTTCCATACATTTCCAGAACATAAATCTGATTATTGGATAAATCCAGGTTCAGAATTCTTGTTTTATTTTGTTGATTTATTAGTCAAAGGTTTTTACGGAGGGAATTGAGGATATCTCTTTTTATCATTCCATGAATCAGAAAATACTGTCAACAGCCGTAAAAAAAGCTATATTCCCCATGTTTTTATTAATAAATGGAGTATAAATGAGGCTCTGAGTGACGTGTGAACAAACCCCTCTGTAGAAAGCTCCAGAATCTCTTCCAGAAGTAAAGAGTAAAGTTTGGTGATGTAAGAGCTACTGAAGTGGAGATTTCTGGATCAGAGTCTGAGAACAAACTCATTTATTAAAGAGATGTTTAGTTAAATTACAGACATGAAGAAGACTCTACAGGTGAAGAGGGTCAAAACATTAATGAGTAGATATCACCATGAAACTTCACCAGCTCATTACTGATTATTTTGTTCTGTAAGTTTTCTGAAATGTGATGTTTAAATATGTAAATTAATTGAATTGAATTGAATTAAAGTACACACATGGCGGACGGGGAAGAGGAAACCAACTGGGTGAAACAACCAGCGATCTTTCAGTCAGACCGCTGTTCGTTTCCTGCTTGACGTTGATGGTTTTCGTCATGTGACTTTTGTAATTATTTACGGCAGAAACAAAGATCTTTTCCTAAACTTCACTAAGTATTTCCCAGACGGAAACCTCCAGTTCTGAAGAGTGAAGTCAAAGCTTCATGTGTTAAAGCTGCATTCTCTCTCCTGACCACCAGGGGGCGACTCCTCTGGTTGTATAGAAGTCAAAGCTTCATGTGTTAAAGCTGCATTCTCTCTCCTGACCACCAGGGGGCGACTCCTCTGGTTGTATAGAAGTCAAAGCTTCATGTGTTAAAGCTGCATTCTCTCTCCTGACCACCAGGGGGCGACTCCTCTGGTTGTATAGAAGTCTATAGAAAATGACTCTACTTCTCTCTTGATTTATTCCCTCAGTAAACATTGTAAACATGAGTTTATGTCTCAATCTCTAGTTTCAAGTCTTCTTCAATACAGCATGATGTTCATTTAGTAAATTATGGTCCATTTAGAGTCAAACAGACCATAAAGCAGGGGATGCTTTAGGGCGGGGCTAAAGTTATTAGGGGAACACCAAGCAGAGGTTAGGGTCAGGGTCACCATGGTAGGGAAAACCCAGGAGGTCCTATGATGTCATCCTGAGTAATAATTAGCCGTGTGAAACTCATACCAGAAAAAATAGCTTCTGTATTGTTTGACACATCGATGGCCGAAGAGCAAAACCTCCTGTCTGAAAAATGCACTTCTTTGGGAATAGAAAAAAAAACTTGTTGTTTTCTTGCAGAATGCTATTTGTTAAGGATACCCAATACATAAAACAAAATACAAATATATATATATATATACACAAAGTGCAGATAGGAGGTTATTGCACTATTGCACTTTTCATGGTAAGCTGGCGAAACCACTATCAACCCAGGCAGCAGCGTCGTCTAACGTCATTGTAGTTGATGAGAGACCCTGAACCCTGACCCTGGATCCTGACCCTGGACCCTGTACCCTGGACCCTGACCCTGAACCCTGACCCTGGACCCTGACCCTGGACCCTGCCTCTGGACCCTGCCTCTTGACCCTGGACCCTGACCCTGGACCCTGGACCCTGACCCTGACCCTGGACCCTGGACCCTGCCTCTGGACCCTGACCCTGGACCCTGACCCTGGACCCTGGCCTGCTGTACTCGGCGTGTTGATGCTGAAACCATCAATCACAGGTTAAATCCCCGCGGTGCACCGCTGACCCCCTGTCCTCTCTTTTAGTGAGGCCATCCTTCGCTTTTCAACCTCTCAAAGCTCAAGACGTGTTGAGGACATCCTGATGTCTACTGAGGACATCCTGATGTCTACTGAGGACATCCAGATGTCTACTGAGGACATCCTGATGTCTACTGAGGACATCCTGATGTCTACTGAGGACATCCTGATGTCTACTGAGGACATCCAGATGTCTACTGAGGACATCCAGATGTCTACTGAGGACATCCTGATGTCTACTGAGGACATCCTGATGTCTACTGAGGACATCCAGATGTCTACTGAGGACATCCTGATGTCTACTGAGGACATCCTGATGTCTACTGAGGACATCCTGATGTCTACTGAGGACATCCTGATGTCTACTGAGGACATCCTGATGTCTACTGAGGACATCCAGATGTCTACTGAGGACATCCTGATGTCTACTGAGGACATCCTGATGTCTACTGAGGACATCCAGATGTCTACTGAGGACATCCTGATGTCTACTGAGGACATCCAGATGTCTACTGAGGACATCCAGATGTCTACTGAGGACATCCAGATGTCTACTGAGGACATCCAGATGTCTACTGAGGACATCCAGATGTCTACTGAGGACATCCAGATGTCTACTGAGGACATCCTGACAGCCACCAACTGGTGCAGTCAGACAGTCAGACACTTACCGACTGTACACTCAGCCCCACTGACAACCTGACCGCCTGCTTAAAGAGCTAAAGTCTGCCAGCCAGGAGTTAGACCGGCCAGGAGTTAGACCGGGGCCAGGAGTTAGACCGGCCAGGAGTTAGACCTGCCAGGACTTAGACCTGCCAGGAGTTAGACCTGCCAGGAGTTAGACCTGCCAGGAGTTAGACCTGCCAGGAGTTAGACCTGCCAGGAGTTAGACCTGCCAGGAGTTAGACCTGCCAGGAGTTAGACCTGCCAGGAGTTAGACCGGGGCCAGGAGTTAGACCTGCCAGGAGTTAGACCTGCCAGGAGTTAGACCGGCCAGGAGTTAGACCTGCCAGGAGTTAGACCTGCCAGGAGTTAGACCGGCCCAAAGCGTGTCCTGCCTCGGCCTTCTGTTGCTGCTCAAGAAAAACCTAATTTCTTTAAGTTCGGGGAGACTTGCTGCAGTGTGTGTGCGCTCGCACGGGAACATTTTATTACACGTGTTTATGAGATTCAAGCACACAGATATGTGAAACATGCCCGACACTGAAACACATCAAACATTATTAAAGAAGAGAAAAACAACATCAATACGTCGTCAAAAGTCCGTCACATTATAGTCGTCTCCATAAGCGCTTGTTTTACACACTCGATCCACCCTCAATACTTATTGGACATTAAAACATGGATGAAAACACACTTTATGAATCTGCACTCAGTCCAGAATCATTATCATTGCCCCCCCCATCCCCCCCTTCCCCTCCACGTTTCCTCGTCAACACCACTGAATTATATTCTTTTCTTTCATTGTATTCTTATCTTTTTCTTTTTCTACCTATTTGTTATTCTTTATGTCATCCTACATTAAATAAAGCATCTTTGAGAACTTAGTAAAACATTATATAAATCTGATGTATTTTCATTATTATTGATTTGCTTTGGTTGAAAGTAACTGTAGGTAGCAGGAATATTGGAATATGTCTTTTAATGAGAGTTAACCCGAGAAAATGTTGCTCATCGCTGATTGATGCAACATTGATCGAATGTCTCCATTTCAAACATCCAACTTTTTATAATATAATTTAGTGCTAATTACAGTAAAGGCAAGGAAACATAAAGCCTATTGGTACAGTTCCTGTTAATTCATTCCTAATTCGTGCGATGTCTTTTAGTTCAAAACCACATGCACAGACGTAGACGAGTCCTCAATCCAAGCGTACAATAAACTTCTATGGAGAATTGATTCTTCTGTCATAAATTCATGATGAACTCATGTTTGCTTTGTTTTAAATGGAGGAAAATGATATTTTCCCTGACAAATGACCAGTTTTCTGGTTGAGTGCAATCACTTTAGAGTCCTTCACAGGAAGCAGAGATACGACCCTGAGGCCCCGTTCTGGACCCGGACCCTGAAACACAACAAGGAGCCCGACCCCCAGCAACATGGACACACAGGTTCACAGAGCCACGAAGCAAACATTTACCAAACCGCCTTCCCTCCACACACACACATATTTTGGTTTAAGAGGCTTTGGGTAGTTTGTATCTGCTACAATATGTTCACTTCATATCCATAAAAGTCACAGCAAGAGTTCAGAGAGAGACCAGAGTCACACATTAAATCCTCCAATGGTCCCAAGAGTCCTGAGATCGGACATTGCTGTTGTCTCTGGGGATGTTGCTCTGTCTGGGGACGTTGCTCTGTCTGGGGATGTTGCTCTGTCTGGGGATGTTGCTCTGTCTGGGGATGTTGCTCTGTCTGGGGATGTTGCTCTGTCTGGGGATGTTGCTCTGTCTGGGGATGTTGCTCTGTCTGACCGTCCTCATCCAGAGGCAGCAGACGAAGAGGACCTCTCTCTCTGTGGATCGATACAGTTTCACCAAGTAGATTAAAATGGCTTTTGAGATGAATGAATGAATGAATGAATGAATGAATGAATGAATGGATGAATGAATGAATGAATGAATGAATGGATGAATGAATGGATGAATGAATGGATGAATGGATGAATGAATGGATGAATGAATGGATGAATGAATGAATGAATGGATGAATGAATGGATGAATTAATGGATGAATGAATGGATGAATGAATGAATGAATGAATGGATGAATGAATGAATGAATGGATGAATGAATGAATGAATGAATGAATGGATGAATGAATGAATGAATGAATGGATGAATGAATGAATGAATGGATGGATACATGAATGAATGAATGAATGAATGAATTGATGAATGAATGGATGAATGAATGGATGGATGAATGAATGAATGAATGAATGAATGAATGAATGGATGAATGAATGAATGAATGAATGAAGAGCATTTAGAGGAGCAGGAGGTGCTGTAGACTTGTGATCTGATGAACCAACAGTAACTTCATCCTAAACCTTAATTAATATACTTGTAGTAAACATTGTGGCTGGAGGAAACAAGTTGGGTTTTTTCCCGTCGATGTCTGAACTCATATACATATTTCCAAGAGGCACTTTTTGTTTGGTTGCCAAGTTGAGGATGAATATGAAGAAGGTTGGTGTGAAAGGAGCAGCTGGTACAGTCAACCGGTAGGAGGCCCGTAGTTCCTCCACCCGCAGGCTGGTCTCAGAGCGGCAGGACTCTCGGGATGAGGTGAAGCTGAAAGCCACAGACTGGCCGCCTCCCACCTCACAGAGCCACTTCCTGTCTGTTGGAGCTGCCATTGGCTGCCGGAGCGATGGTGGCGGTGGTGGGCGTGGTCTTCTTGATGGAGGTGAGGCGGATGTGGGAGGTGCTCTGCATGTAGCTGGCCTGGCGCTCGGGGCGGGAACCTTGAACGCATCGCAGCTGACTGAAGAGGAAGAGGAAGAGGAAGAGGAAGAGGAAGAGGAAGAGGAAGAGGAAGAGGAAGAGGAAGAAAGAGTTAACTTTGAGCCCAAAGCGTCCCGAAGGATCTTAAAATATCCTCATTGCAGATTGATTTTACTCCGTCAGATCACAATAATAAGATTGAGGAACTAATGTTCTTCTTCAGATGCAAATAGTTTGATTGAATCACAATGTATTAAAGCAAAGATAAGAATAAAGCAAACGGAGGAAAAGAACATGGTCTGCTTCCATTAATAAACATGTTTTATTGGTTTCCATTTTGGTAAACTTACATTTTAGACACGGGCTCTTTGTGTTCCAATACTTTGGCTCTGCAAAGGGTTAATACAAGTTAATAACTCTGAGATAGGGCTTTCAGAAACGGCTGAAATAACTAGAGCGACGTGGCATCGGAGGACAAAAGAGGACATAAACAATGGAATCAAATCAAACTGAATATGGAAAAGAGGACCAGACTGAATATGTTGGGTTTATGATAAGATACAGGTCGTATGTTCTGCTGGGACGAGAACAAGAGACACATGGGTATGTTGAATAATAAAGTGAAGTCATTAAAAGAAACCAGTCAGAAACCAGTCAGTGCGGATGAGTGGATGATGTTGTGTTGCAACACGCTGTCGGTCGCACACAATGTGGTGGAGATGAGAAATGAAAATACATAATGCTCAGCTCACGATGTTGTTAGTTTACTTCTAACTCTTCTCCGTCCTCTCTGCTGTAAACTAAACTAAACTAAACTAAACTAAACTAAACTAAACTAAACTAAACTAAACTAAACTAACTTCCCAGCTGCTTCCCGGTCGAAGCTAAACTCACATTAACGCTACGGATAAAAACGTTAAAAAAATAAAAAGATGAAATCATTTCCAAAATTTCGCGAGATGTTTTTGTCTCACAACATATTCTGCTCATATCCTGTCAGCGCCTTCACACACGAGAACCCGTATCCTCTCTGCTGATTGGTCGAGCAGCAATCTAACAGCACCATACATCACATTTACACCTCCGCAATAACATTACTTCGTATTTTCCTAATATTTCTTTTGTGTGGAAAGATCATGAAATATGACGACAGACAATGGAAGCTTCATTCAAAACCCAAATCAAAGATGTAGAAAAGTAAAGTAAGAAGCCACTCGGTAGCACGAGGAGGCCGTCTGAGGAGAGCAGCGTTCTCCGTCTCACGAAGAACACGTTTATAAAACATCACACATCATTACATAATCACGTCAGTAGAAAAGTGGTTTGATAAAGTTTAAGTGGAGGTTGAATTTATTTTTTATTGCATGTCCAAAATTACTAATAGAAAGGTTAAAAGAATGAAAGATGTAAAAGCTTGTCTGAAAAAAAAAAAAAAAAAGCACTTAGAGGAATAATCAAGAACATCATTTGCAGATGATTTGATGGATGAAAATCATCTGTGAGTGCAGCCCAACAGTCACAGCAGCAGAGAGGAAGTGAAACAGGAAGTCAGCCACCAGAGGTCTGTGCTGTGAGTTCTTATTTTACCAAAACATAAATAGATGTTAACGAGCTCCCCAGCTGCAGAAAGTCAAGGCTTAATGTTTCCGTTCTTTATGGAAATCCTCACATTTGGACTTAGTTGCACATATTTGAAACTTCCTTTTGAATAATAAGAAATAAATCCGGAGACAGTTGAGTTGTGGCCGTGCTTCCTGCTGCAGCAACGTTGTAATTGCTTCCTGGAGGCACATCTTAGTTTCCCTCCGTGTTCTCTGCTGCTCCCGAGGCGTCGGGAAAAATATGAAAGCATATGAAAGCATATGAAAGCATATGAAAGCATAAAGCTGCCGCTCGCTACAACATTCCGCCTTCGGAGGGATTGAGCCAAAGTTTCCATCTTGCCGAGGTTGCGTAACGTTTGGCGGGAGCACTCAAAAGGAGATTTAGGAAATGACAAAGCCATGATTACTTCCTCTTGCCACAAGTTTATGGATTCCATTTATTGAGGAAATGGAAGAGCTCACCGTCTGCTTTTCCCCTGAATCTATTTTTACAAATGTTCAGCCTTCTGGAAAGTGTTGGTCTACAATTATAATTTACCGTGGTCTGTACACGGAGAAATCATTAGGTCGTTAATCTGAGCAATAGTTAGATAGATAGATAGATAAAAACTTTATTAATCCCGCAAGGGGACATTTTTTCGTAACAGCAGCATTTTTACATAAGAAAAGAAACATTTTTACATTCAGCGTCAAACTGCAGCAACAATCACACTCAGAAATCTCTCAAAACTATTTAGTTATTTAGTTATTTGTGATTTTATCTGTTTCTGCTTCACTGGTGAAAATAAACAGGAGCTTTGAATCCAACTTCTCTTCTTAAAACGAGTGTAAATATGTAACGATGAAGGTATTAGATATTTATATTTATGAAGCTGAGAGACTGAGAGACTATGTATATATTTATATA
>JACSYO010000051.1:55000-77500 GCA_016806645.1 Ophiodon elongatus | reverse complement strand
CCTACCTGGCCCGGTTGGGGAAGTGGCTGGTGTGGTCTCTAGATTGAACGTAGAATTCATTGAGGACAACATATTCAACAAATGTGTTTCAGGTGATTTAAAGCAGAACCAGGACAATAAAAGTCATATTCAAAGCCTGCTGGACCCATGAGATATGTCTTACATGTCTTCAGGTCTGAGTCTGTCTTCACGTGACATCAGACGAGTAGAAATGTGTACAATCTGTTTTTTTCACTTCTGGAGTTTGACCCGCCCTAAAACTGTAATTAGTACACAATAAGGAGTTTGGACCGAGGAGGATTACATTTGTACGAGTTAGTCTTCACAATGAAGACTTTAATTAGATTCTGCTCGCTGAAGAACAGGTGCATGTTCCAGCTCCTCATTCTTACGTTAAAAAAGAGCTGGAGGCGTCTCACCTTGACTGAGTCGCCTCCTTTTAAGACAAGAAACAGTAAATAAAAGATAAAAAAGTCCCCCAGCAGCAAACTGCTGATTCCTGAGCAGTGATCGTCTGGCTGCTCTCCGTCTGGCTGCTCTGGTTTGAGTTTGCTCTGATTTGCTGCCAGCGTTCGGGCAGTTTGTTATTTCTCCAAAGATCCTCTTAGGCACCTGCATCTCCGGGCCACACCGCATCTGGACGGGCGGATTATGTGAATTTGTGTGTAGAAATGTGTGTGTGCTTTGTCAGAAGTATTATACTGTCATACTTGTACTTCCTCGATGGCCAAAATGCAAAACCTCCTGTCTGCAAAATGATCCGGGAAAAGTGTGAATAACCTCCTATCTGCACTTTGTATTTTTGTATTTTTGTATTTTGTTTTATGTATTGGGTATCCTTAACAAATAGCATTCTGCAAGAAAACAATACGTTTTTTTTAGTATTCTCAAAAAAGTGCATTTTTCAGACGGGAGGTTTTGCTCTTCGGCCGTGGATATGTGATGTGTGTATGAAGTACACACCTGCAGCCTCGAGTGTGTCTCTGTAATAGAGTCTCTGCTCAGCTCTGAGGATGACTCTTCAGAGCCGCTGCCTTTGGCCCCGAGGAGGAAGCCTGCAAAGCCACCTGGGAGTTGCGTCTGTCGGCTCCATAAGAAGCCTGTTTGAGACGGATGGACAGCGAGCCGTCACGTTGACACATTTCTATAACGCGCCAAATGCTGAAATCCAGAACCAACATTTCATCATTTGTGCACTTGTTATCCTGTCACGTCTGAGAGCCGACAGCAGTGTGCACCGCATCCAACCATAACCCACAGCTATCATGCTGTTAAAAGGGTTCTGAATCCATTCTTTCTGATTCATAACGTGGAAAGATAACAAAGCCATTAAAAGACAGAAGAGGGGGAAAAAAACATATTACTATAACAAAAGGGAGTAAGCTGAAAAAAAAGAGAAAAGCAGCAGAGAGATGAAAACATCTCTAATGTGTTCATTGATGAAAGTGAAATGGAGGGTGAAGTGTGCCCTCTGGTATCGGTCTTCTCATGCTGGGTCAATTTCCTAGAAAGAGATAATGTGGATGTGTAGAAAGAAGAGTGTGTGTGTGAGTGTGTGTTCCTAGTTCCTAGTTCCCTCTAGGATGTGCTTCCAGAGGAGACAACATGATGAAGGTTCCTCTAGGATGTCCTTCTAGTGGAGACAACGTGATGAAGGTCCCTCTAGGATGTCCTTCTAGTGGAGACAACATGATGAAGGTCCCTCTAGGATGTCCTTCTAGTGGAGACAATATGATGAAGGTCCCTCTATGTTGTCCTTCTAGTGCAGAAAACATGATGAAGGTCCCTCTAGGATGTCCTTCTAGTGGAGACAACATGATGAAGGTCCCTCTAGGATGTCCTTCTAGTGGAGACAACATGATGAAGGTCCCTCTAGGATGTCCTTCTAGTGGAGACAACATGATGAAGGTCCCTCTATGTTGTCCTTCTAGTGGAGACAACATGATGAAGGTCCCTCTAGGATGTCCTTCCAGTGGAGACAACATGATGAAGGTCCCTCTAGGATGTCCTTCCAGTGGAGACAATATGATGAAGGTCCCTCTAGGATGTCCTTCTAGTGGAGACAACATGATGAAGGTCCCTCTAGGATGTCCTTCTAGTGGAGACAACATGATGAAGGTCCCTCTAGGATGTCCTTCTAGTGGAGACAACATGATGAAGGTCCCTCTATGTTGTCCTTCTAGTGGAGACAACATGATGAAGGTCCCTCTAGGATGTCCTTCCAGTGGAGTATGATGAAGGTCCCCTAGGATGTCCTTCAGTGAGACAACATTGAGGTCCCTCTAGTTGTCCTTTGAAACATTGAAGGTCTCTAGGATGTCCTTCCAGTGGAGACAACATGATGAAGGTCCCTCTAGGATGTCCTTCTAGTGGAGACAACATGATGAAGGTCCCTCTAGGATGTCCTTCTAGTGGAGACAACATGATGAAGGTCCCTCTAGGATGTCCTTCTAGTGGAGACAACATGATGAAGGTCCCTCTAGGATGTCCTTCTAGTGGAGACAACATGATGAAGGTCCCTCTAGGATGTCCTTCTAGTGGAGACAACATGATGAAGGTCCCTCTAGGATGTCCTTCTAGTGGAGACAACATGATGAAGGTCCCTCTAGGATGTCCTTCTAGTGGAGACAACATGATGAAGGTCCCTCTAGGATGTCCTTCTAGTGGAGACAACATGATGAAGGTCCCTCTATGTTGTCCTTCTAGTGGAGACAACATGATGAAGGTCCCTCTAGGATGTCCTTCCAGAGGAGACAATGAACCCAGTCCCGTCCTCTGGTGCTCTTCTGTTCCACCTCACAGGTGTAAATACCTTCAGAACGCATCAGGATCTCAATGTTTAAATGTCTATTTAACTTTCTATCAGTGAACTTTATGTCGTGCATGTCATGAAAACTTTTTCACAGTAAAATATTGCTTGCAACTTCTTCCGTGCCTCCTGGATGTCCTCCCTCGTGGTGGCTGCTCTCTGCTTGTGCAAACCATTATGTTGAATCCTGCCGCTGTCAGTCAGCCGTCACTCTGCCTGACACCAGCCAGAGGAAAAGTTTTACTTTAATATATATATATATATATATATATATATATATATATATATATATATATATGTTCTCTCACCGATTCCTCCCTCTCGGTAACAAACCCCAGGAGAGACGACTCTGCAGCTTCTTGAGAAACATGGACACTGAGAACCTCTACCTGTAAAAGATGGTGGTTTGGGTTGAAGTAGGTGATAAATGACTCAACATGAGGAACCAACACGGCGTGTGATTCAGACATCGTTATACTTCCTCGTTCCAGATTACGTGGGTAACATACGGAGGAATCGTGGGATATCTACCAATCGCGGCGCTTTATGTTCCAGTCAGTCAGTTTGTTCCTTTGAATCTCAAACCAGACGTGTAATTCTGTGATGCAGTCGATGCAGCTTGTGTATTTAAACGGTAGAGATAAGGAACGGTTTCCTTCATGGTAACGGTCACGAAACCTTTTTGGTAAAACATCAAACGACTGCTGGCGGTAAACGAAGGTAAATGTTGGGAAAGCTCTGCATACTAAACGCTCAGTCATATTTAAAATCAATTGCACCTCTGTCAATCTCTTTTTCTTTTGTTAGACCTCCTTTTCGGGTGAAGCAAAGTTATTTCCTGTTTGATGAGAGCCAATAAGAGACGGAGGCTCGTCACAAAGTCGATGCCCGTAATGGCCTCAACATGGTCGGATCGATTCTGCAGCCAAATCCTCATCTTATGTTTTCTCTTCTGATAAACTCTCGTTATTCTGGAGTCAGTGTTACAGCTTCAATGAAGTGAAATCATCAGAAACTTCAAGGTGTTTCACAAGTTATCAATAATCACATGATATCTAACAAAATGTAGTAACGTTATATTCGTATTACGCTGTAAAGTTTTTCATCTTATCCAGGAGACAACCTCCGGTTCTCCAGTCAAGCTTCATGTGTTAGAGCTGCATTCTCTCTCCTGTGTGTGTGTGTGTGTGTGTGTGTGTGTGTGTGTATGTGTGTGTGTGTGTGTGTGTGTGTGTGTGTGTGTGTGTGCTCTCTAATTCTTTTCTTATCTCTGGGAACATAATTAATTTGATGCTGACCGAGTCTGCAGTTAATGTAGCAATTTGCTCCCGACCTCCAAAGATGTGAAGATAGAAAGAGCGAAGAGGCTGATAACCCCTCCCCCCCCCCCCCCCCCCCCCCCCCCCCCCCCCCCCCCCCCCCCCCCCCCCCCCCCCCCCCCCCCCCCCCCCCCCCCCCCCCCCCTGTCCCCCCTCCCCCCATGAGGAGACACTGATGGATTTAACTGCCACGAGATGAATTCCACGTTCCAGATACAACTGCAGGAGGAGACAAGGAGACGTGGAGGAGACAAGGAGACGTGGAGGAGACAAGGAGACGTGGAGGAGACATGGAGGTGAAGGCGTCAGGAGACACTGATGTTGCCGGGGAGGTGGTAGGAGAGGAAGCAAGTGGAAATAGATGACTGGCTCAATAACTGAAGCTCAAACACAGTTTCCTCTCTCCAGATGATTGTGTTATTAATATGAATGGAAGCACAGAGTCGGTCACGTCTCACTGAGGTCTCTGATGACCCTCCTCTTCTCGCCGCTCCCCGTCACCGTGTGATTCACCGCCGGTGAGTCAGCGACTCCCCATTAACCCCGAGGTCATGGAGGAGAACTCTGCTGTGTCCTCTCAGACCTACAGAGCTCTGCTTCCTGTCTCTGAGACCTGCAGAGCTCTGCTTCCTGTCTCTCAGACCTGCAGAGCTCTGCTTCCTGTCTCTCAGACCTGCAGAGCTCTGCTTCCTGTCTCTCAGACCTGCAGAGCTCTGCTTCCTGTCTCTGAACCTGCAGAGCTCTGCTTCCTGTCTCTGAGACCTGCAGAGCTCTGCTTCCTGTCTCTGAGACCTGCAGAGCTCTGCTTCCTGTCTCTGAGACCTGCAGAGCTCTGCTTCCTGTCTCTCAGACCTGCAGAGCTCTGCTTCCTGTCTCTCAGACCTGCAGAGCTCTGCTTCCTGTCTCTCAGACCTGCAGAGCTCTGCTTCCTGTCTCTCAGACCTGCAGAGCTCTGCTTCCTGTCTCTGAAACCTGCAGAGCTCTGCTTCCTGTCTCTGAGACCTGCAGAGCTCTGCTTCCTGTCTCTGAGACCTGCAGAGCTCTGCTTCCTGTCTCTGAGACCCGCCTCCCCTCACTGTGTTGTTTTACTACCAATCCTGAGAGCAGAAGCAGGATAACGACTACCAGTCTCCTCCTCAGTCAGGTCATTTTAAACAAAAGTATGAAGTATGAATTATTCAGATTTAGAATATTGGTTAACAGCCCTGAACCAGTCTGAAAGGAGTCCTGGTTCATCGTTAAGCTGTGAGTTTACACGCCTGACTATTTGTGGTTATTTCGCGTCATTCGCTTTTTCGCGCTAGACGTGAAATAGTTAATTTCCTCCATCCAACGTGGAAGAAATAACCATTATTTATGCTTTGTACATGTTGTGGAAGTCTCACAAACGTGGAAACATCAGACGCCCTCTTGTCTGGGTTCATAATATATAATATATATATATATATATATAATATATATATAATATATAATATATATAATATATAAATATATATATATATATAATATATATAATATATATATAATATATAATATATATAATATATAATATATATGATATATATATATAATATAATATTTATAATATATAATATATAATATATATATATAATATATATAAATATAATATATAATATATAATATAATATATATATAATATATAATATATAATATATAATATATAATATATAATATATAATATTATCCGTAGCCGCACACAGCTACCTCCATAGTTTCTGATTCAACAGACAGGACGTCAGTGATGATTAAAAAATTTCAACTCTGGCGAATGAAGCGAATTATTCGCTTTGCGTCATTCACATCGTTGGCGCCTGAGCGTTGACTTTGTGTGTCATCGACTCGCTTTAGTTGTGAACGCAGCTTCAGTCTGCAGGCCGCCGTCTTCATGAGGAGATCCAAGGTCCAGATGCAAATCTCCCAAAGCTCATAATTCTGTTTGAATATTAATGCTTTCAGGTCTCCAGAGACTAACATCTCTTCTGTGCTGCTCATCAGGATTTATGACCAGATGTTTCATGAAGTGACAAGTTTCTTAGAGGAAGCTCAACAGTAAAAGTAGAAAGAACAGAATATTGGAAACCCGTGAGGTGAGTGTGAACCGACTCTGGAGCGGATACATGGACCTTTTTATGAATATATATCAGAGATTCTTCTAAAGGTATTCCCCAGAGATACAGCAGGAACTGATCATGTCCCCTCATCTAACCTGCCCCCCCTCATCTAACCTGCCCCCCCCGGCCCCCCCTCATCTAACCTGCCCCCCCTCATCTAACCTGCCCCCCCCGGCCCCCCCTCATCTAACCTGCCCCCCCCCCCTCATCTGACCTGCCCCCCCCCCCTCATCTGACCTGCCCCCCACTGGTGTGAAGACATCCTCTCACAGCTGACTCCCTCGGGTGACGGGTGGGTTCTCAGCCGGAGGTGAAGGTGCAAAAAGCTCCAGTCTCCCGTGTCCGTGAGACGGAGACTCCTCCCTCTTTTTCTCTGGCAAGAGTTAGAAATGTCACACCGGCTGTTTCACGTTTATCCAGCATCACTTGTGCATTTACTCTTTTTAAACATAGAAGTGAAGTTTGAATGGCTGTGACCTGAGAATGAAGCCGTTTGAATGCAGCTGCTGTAGTTTAACTTGAACTCTAGTCATGTGACCTCCAGCAGTCATGTGACCTCCAGCAGTCATGTGACCTCCAGCAGTCATGTGACCTCCAGCTGTCATGTGACCTCCAGCTGTCATGTGACCTCCAGCAGTCATGTGACCTCCAGCTGCTCCGGTTCACATGAGGACCAGAACCTCTTCTCAGTGTCCCCTGCAGGAGGTCACTTAACGTGCTCCTTTTAAATCGTCACGTTTCCAGTTAAAACCATAAGAACCATAAACCATCAGAACCATAAACCATCAGAACCAAAAACCATCAGAACCAAAAACCATCAGAACCAAAAACCATCAGAACCATAAACCATCAGAACCATAAACCATCAGAACCAAAAACCATCAGAACCAAAAACCATCAGAACCATAAACCATCAGAACCAAAAACCATCAGAACCATAAACCATCAGAACCATAAACCATCAGAACCAAAAACCATCAGAACCAAAAACCATCAGAACCAAAAAAACATAAGAACCAAAAAAACATAAGAACCATAAGAACCAAAAACCATAAGAACCAAAAACCATCAGAACCATAAACCATCAGAACCATAAGAACCAAAAACCATAGGAACCAAAAAACCATAAGAACCAAAAACCACTAGTACCAGTACTCAGAAAGGAAATGGGGCGGAGCCACTGACCCACCGGACATAAGTAGATAAGCAGAGGCGCAGTGGACCGGGCTTTAGACGAGGTCCGGAACCGGACTAACTCCACAGAGAGGAGGAGCCTGAACAGAACTAAGGTCTTTGTATCACCAGTTTGGGGAGCGCGAGCATTGGCTTGACGTCACGGGGATGCGCAGCGCATTTGCGTGTGGAGATAAAATAAAATAATAATTAAATAATTAAAATAAAATAAATTGCCTGGTGTTAAGTGGACGGCATGTTTAGAGCAGAGAGAACGGCCTGGTGTCATGGCGGCTTTGCTTGTTGGATTAACTTCTATATTGAGTATTCGGTTTATTTCTCTGTTTTTCTGTTGAAAGGTTTTTCACCTTAAATGGCTGACATGTCTGAAATGTCTGAAATGGATATGCTAACCCTACCTCATAAAAGGAGGAAAATGAAAAGTTGCTGGTCATTTGAGTGGAATCCAGTTAAAATATCCAGGTAGATGTATGAATCCCTCTCAAGAGGGAAGCTACATGTTTGAGAACACTTGAGAGACTTGACAATCCCCACCAGCCTCAAACACAGCAGGGTCACCTGTTCATTCATTCATTCACCACTTCATTCACCACTTCATTCATTCATTCACCACTTCATTCATTCATTCACCACTTCATTCATCACTTCATTCACCGCTTCATTCACCACTTCATTCACCACTTCATGCATCACTTCATGCACCACTTCATTCACCACTTCATTCATTCATTCACCACTTCATTCATCACTTCATGCACCACTTCATTCACCACTTCATTCATTCATTCACCGCTTCATTCACCACTTCATTCACCACTTCATTCATCACTTCATGCATCACTTCATTCACCGCTTCATTCACCACTTCATTCACCACTTCATGCATCACTTCATGCACCACTTCATTCACCACTTCATTCACCACTTCATGCATCACTTCATGCACCACTTCATTCACCACTTCATTCATCACTTCATTCACCACTTCATCCATTCCCCACTTCATGCATCACTTCATTCATTCATCATTTCATTCCCCACTTTATTCCCCACTTCATGCATCACTTCATTCATTCACCACTTCGTTCACCACTTCATTCCCCACTTCCTTCCCCACTTCCTTCACCACTTTGTTCCCCACTTCGTTCACCACTTCATTCCCCACTTCATTCCCCACTTCCTTCCTCACTTCCTTCCCCACTTCATTCACCACTTCATTCCCCACTTCATTCATTCCCCACTTCCTTCCCCACTTCCTTCCCTACTTCATTCATTCCCCACTCCATTCATTCCCCACTTCCTTCCCCACTTCCTTCCCCACTTCCTTCCCCACTTCATTCATTCCCCACTTCCTTCCCCACTTCATTCATTCCCCACTTCCTTCCACACTTCCTTCCCCACTTCATTCATTCCCCACTTCCTTCCCATCTTCATTCCCCACTTCCTTCCCCACTTCCTTCCCCACTTCCATTCCCCACTTCATTCCCCACTTCCTTCCCCACTTCCTTCCCCACTTCATTCATTCCCCACTTCCTTCCCCACTTCATTCATTCCCCACTTCCTTCCCCACTTCCTTCCCCACTTCCTTCCCCACTTCATTCCACACTTCATTCCCCACTTCCTTCCTTCCCCACTTCATTCCCCACTTCCTTCCTTCCCCACTTCATTCCCCACTTCCTTCCCCACTTCCTTCCCCACTTCATTCCTTCCCTACTTCCTCCCCCACTTCCTCCCCCACTTCCTTCCCCGGGCTCACCTGTCTCTTGGTGTGCTCGCTCACCTCCCCCGGCATGTCGTGGGCGCTCTTGATGAGCGTGCGTGCGATGTGGTAATAATACACCGAGATGATGGTCAGAGGAACCAGGAAGTAAACCAGGAAGATCAGCACGGAGTGGATCTTAGGATGCATCTGATTGGACAGCGGGTAGGGAACGCAGTTCACAAAGGTCACGTTACTGTAGTCCATGTGACCCTGAGGGGGGAGGAGGAAAGGAAACCAGGAGTAGGGAGGAGGAGAGGAAACCAGAAGTAGAGAGAAGAGGAGGGGAGGAGAGAGGGGAGGAGAGGAGAGGAAGAAAGGAAACAAGAGGTAGGGAGGAGGAGAGGAAACCAGGAGTAGGGAGGAGAGGAGGGGAGGGGAGAGGGGAGGAGAGGAGAGGAAGAAAGGAAACCAGGAGTAGGGAGGAGGAGAGGAAATTGAAGAGGAAAAGGAAACAATGGGAAAAGGTGGAGTAGAGATAAATGAGGTGATGGAGGAGAGAAGCAGAGAAGAGGAAAGTAAAGGAGGGAGGATGAGACAAGATAGTGTGGAGGGAAGGAGATGTAGAGTATTGGTGTAGAGTAGGAAGGAGAGGAGAGGGGAGGAGAGGAGAGTATTGGTGTAGAGTAGGAAGGAGAGGAGAGGAGTAAACAAACAGAAGGAAGGAGGAAAGGAGAGAGAAAATGAGAGGAGAGAAAAGGAAAGAATGAAGCAGCAGAGAGAAAAGGAGAGAGGAGGAGAGAGGAGGAGAGGAGAGGGGAGGAGAGAGGAGAGGAGAGGAGAGGGGAGGAGAAAGGAGGAGAGAGGAGAGGAGAGGAGAGGGGAGGAGAGAGGAGGAGAGGAGAGGGGAGGAGAGGAGAGGAGAGGAGGGAGAGGAGAGGGGAGGAGGAGAGGAGAGGAAAGGGAGGAGAGAGAGAGGAGAGGAGAGGAGAGAGGGAGGAGAGAGGAGGAGAGGAGAGGGGAGGGAGAGAAGAGAAGAGGAGAGGAGGGAGAGAAGAGGAGAGGAGGAGATGAGAGGAGAGGAGAGGAGAGAGAGGGGAGGAGGAGAGGAGGAGGAGAGAGGAGAGGAGAGAAGAGGAGAGGAGAGAGAGGAGAGAGGAGAGGAGAGAAGAGGAGAGGAGAGGAGAGGGGGAGGGAGAGAGGAGAGGAGAGGAGAGGGGAGAGAGGAGGAGAGGAGAGGGGAGGAGAGAAGAGGAGAGGAGAGGAGAGGAGAGGGGAGGAGAGGAGAGGAGAGGAGAGGAGAGGAGAGGAGAGGAGAGGAGAGGGGAGGAGAGGAGAGGAGAGGAGAGGAGAGGAGACATTACACATCAGAGAGGATCATAAAACAGAGTGGAGTAAAACAGCAGCGCTGTTCATTCATAAATCTGAGTGTAACGCAGGTTGAACCAGGACGCACAGCAGGGGCTTCTGGGAAAGATCCAGGCAACGGGCAATGGGTTGCTGTGGTTGCTTTCTGAAGCGTCGTGACAGTTCTCATTAATTCATCTGTCAACTGTTCAGTGACTTTACTTTTCTGTTTACTGTTCATTAATAAATCGGTGCGTATTGATTTACCACCGGCGCGCTACAGCTGTCACAAACAACAAGTTTGGTAGATACAACAACGCTCATAATCCATAGATCTAAATAATAAACACTGAGCATTGTTTACAAAAGAGGGAAACAAGTACAGATATTACACAGAGAAGATAGAACAAAATTAAACAATATCGACGGCCGAAGAGCAAAACCTTCTATTTGAAAAATGAACTTTTTTGGGAATACAAAAAAAAACTTCTTTCTTCCTTTGTTAAGGATACCCCAATACATAATACAAAATACAAAAATATATACAAAGGTTATTCCCACTTTTCCTGGATCATTTTGCAGACAGGAGGTTTTGCACTTATCTATACTTCGATATGCAGATGACATGCCTTTAATTATTGGACTCTAGAGGTTCTCGTAGAGGGGGGGCTTCAGGCTGAGGCTGCTGCAGGACTACAGCAGTACCTGTGCTGGGCTCAGAGTCGTACCTGCATGGACACAACTTGAGAGAAGACGGCTTCAGGAACCGCCAGCAGGACGGACAGCAGCCAGATGGAGACGGCCTTCAGACAGGTCCAGAACACGGCGCTGGACGTCTGGATGTCCATCGGGTTCACGATCGCCTTATACCTGAGGGACACAGAGACACACCCATCAAACATTTATGTAGCGCCCTGAAACATGTTATTTCATATCTCGAGCTGATTTAATACCACTGTGTCCATTATTAATAATTTACTTTAAATGTGTGTTTAGGTTAATTCATATTTTATGACTCCCATGTTTGAAAACATTACCCACCTGCTTAAGTACTAACTGTGAAGGGAAGACATTTATTGTATTGACCCTTTAGACGAGAGCGCTGTCGCTTTAAGAAAGACGTGCAGAGCGTTGTCGCTTTCAGAAAGATGTGCAGAGCGCTGTCGCTTTAAGAAAGACGTGCAGAGCGCTGTCGCTTTAAGAAAGACGTGCAGAGCGCTATCGCTTTAAGAAAGACGTGCAGAGCGCTGTCACTTTAAGGAACACGTGAAGAAGACGTGCTGTATGCAGAATGAAGGAAAAACACACATACTTTTAAACACCATGAAGGACTTGGATATCAACAGGTTTTTGGATATGAACAAATATTTCAATGCCGACCTTTTAGAGAAGATGGCTGGAGGAATGAAAAGGGGAGGCCGAGTCCGCCACGCTGGAGAACTCTGAAGAAAAGATCCTTTTTTAATCTCAGGATATAAACTTGCTCTTAACGGTGGAAATGTACACGTCGAACTCAAACCCCAAAACCACTACCCGACCCAAAACCAAAACCACCACCTGACCCAAAACCTGACCGACGCATTGGTCAGGTTTTGGGTCAGGTGGTGGTTTTGGTTTTGGGTCAGGTGGTGGTTTTGGTTTTGGGTCAGGTGGTGGTTTTGGTTTTGGGTCAGGTTTTGGTTCAGGTGGTGGTTTTGGTTTTGGGTCAGGTGGTGGTTTTGGTTTTGGGTCAGGTTTTGGGTCAGGTGGTGGTTTTGGTTTTGGGTCAGGTGGTGGTTTTGGTTTTGGGTCAGGTTTTAGTTCAGGTGGTGGTTTTGGTTTTGGGTCAGGTGGTGGTTTTGGTTTTGGTTTGGAAGTGGAAGTGGTGTTACTTAAGTACAGACGTTACGTAACAAGTCAACGTTGACTTCTGAGTTTGCTCCGTGTGTTTTCGAGCCTCCTCCCGACCTGGACTTTGTCCCTCTTTGTACCACCTGACCCGGCTCATGAATAAGTGTGTGACATACAAACAGATTGCATGGGTTGTACATTAATATAGCTACAAACACTGTATGAAAACAGCCAGCTTCAAAACATCCAGAGAAAGGACGGCAGTCAGGTGGCACATTTACAGAAATGTTGATTGTCCTGATAAATGAATAAATAAAAGAAATCCACAGACTGCTCCGGTTTTATTGAGGTGAATTAATTTAAATCCTTCAGCCTGTGTATTGATAATAAATCATATAAAAAGTGCCCCCTGCTCCACCAGTGTCTGACTTTGTTGATGAATAAAAGATGTGATCATCCTGTTGCTGAGTAGTAACACTCCCATGGTGCATTGCTGCTACATTGAACCCTCGTCTTGTACTATCTCCACCTCGAGAGAGTCTTCTCCATGTGATGCTGAGGGATCGAACCACAACCCCACACTTTTATTCTTATATCATAATATATTTTATTATATAATTACTCCGCAGCACACGATGAGATGTTTGGCTAAATTTCAAAACGGATCTATGAATAAACAGATTAAATTAGACCTCAAAAGGCTGACACGTTAATTAAAGAGTGAAAAACATTATGAAATGACCCCTTCATACCCATAATTTCAGATTTTCTGGACTGAAACCAAATATAAATCATGTAATAATTATATAATTTTTCATTTGAAAGCATTAGTGCTCCAGGCTCTTTGTTAGTTAATGAGAAAGTGCAGCAGCCACCAGGACTGGAGGACAAGGAGAGGAAACAACAGGACTTTGTTACTCTGACCATAATTATTCTTTATGTGTAATCATAGATCAGTGACTCAGCGTGGACGAGGCTGGATGAGGTTTCCATCAGTAGGTTCAGTCTGGAGGCCTCCAGACATGTCTATCTTTATTTACAGACTTTAGCGGTCAACATCAATCTTTCACGAGAGGAACTGTACGTTGTTGTTTTTAATGAAAAAGGTTTTCATTTTAAGGTTCAATTCATATCTGATTCTACACACATTGAAATGGTGGATTGACTGTCAATTTATTCTGTCAATCTATTTTGTGATTCTCCATGTTTCCTCTTTTAATGGTGGTCTGTGTTTGTTTTGCTGCTGGAGATATATAGATCTATCTATATCTATATCTATATAGATCTATCTATATCTATATAGATATATATAAGAGATGTGACTCTTAGTGAGGCCCTTACCCTAACCCTTCAGTAGAGTCAGATGTGAGCGAGGACTTCTTCTGAATGGAGCCCGATGAGTTCTGCTCGTACGTTTCTTTACTAATAGATGTGTTTTAGTTTAGTAGATGGAGAAAATAAAAAACTAAACCAACCTAACAGGTGGTTTTGTTGCCTCAACACTAACTGTTGGTGGTTGCCTCAACACTAACTGTTGGTGGTTGCCTCAACACTAACTGTTGGTGGTTGCCTCAACACTAACTGTTGGTGGTTGCCTCAACACTAACTGTTGGTGGTTGCCTCAACACTAACTGTTGGTGGTTGCCTCAACACTAACTGTTGGTGGTTGCCTCATTAAAACATGACAGAAACAGAAAGTCATTGAGACGAAACCAACCAACAGTTAAACCTCTTGTTTGGTAAGCCTCTGCTTCAATAATAACTCTGTAACACAGATATAATAATAATAATAATAATAATAATAACTCTAACACAGATATAATAATAATAATAATAACAATAATAACTATGTTAACACAGATAAAATAATAATAACTCTGTAACACAGATATAATAATAATAACTCTGTTAACACAGATATAATAATAATAATAATAATAACTCTGTAACACAGATATAATAATAATAATAATAATAATAATTCTGTAACACAGATATAATAATAATAATAATAACTGTAACACAGATATAATAATAATAATAATTACTCTGTAACACAGATATAATAATAATAATAATAACTCTGTTAACACAGATATAATCAGAGGTAAGCCTCTCCCATCTAGTTGCTGGTTCCAGAGAGTCAGAAACCCTGTTTATGTAACTGAGCAGGAACTTGTATTTTTCTATCTCGTGTTCTGTCAGATTGCAGTTTAAATACTTATCCTTAAAAACAGTCTTCCGCTGCCTGCTGTATTTTATTCAGAGATACAAACAAGGTCAGAGCAAGGTCTGTCCGCCTGGTTTATTCAGGCTCAGAGACGACAACACTCATAAATCATGCATCAACCGGTCTGACGTTCATGTTTTATGGATGTAACAAGCTATTGATTATCTATGTCGTGTAGGAGTGAGAGGTTTTATTCTCATGCATTATATTTCTGCACATAAAGTCCAGGCTGATGCAGCTCTTTTTCATTTAAAAATGTAACTTCATGGGGAAAGTCTGGAGCAAATATTGCCAGTGATTTATCGCATGTATAAGAAACAATGGAGATTTATCCGAGCGGGAGGGTCTGGAAGCACGCAGCCGTGGTAGAAGTACACCATGCGGCCAAAAGTATGTGGACAGTTGAACACGTGACACCATGTTCGTTCAGCTCTAGCACTTATTTTACTGTAGTTTTGATCTCTACCAAAGCCAGTTGTATAGAAATGTTATTATTTCAACCCAAATCACAATCTATTCTTAAACCGAACAAGTACTCCTGTTGCATAAGTAAACCTAATAACTAAGTACATGTACGTTGCAGGGCTGCACGGTGGTGTAGTGGCTAGCACTGTCACCTCACAGCAAGAGGGGTCTGGGTTCGTCTCCCGGTCTGGGCGGTCCTTCTGTGTGGAGTTTGCATGTTCTCCCCGTGGCAGCGTGGGTTCCCTCTGGGTTCTCCGGCTTCCTCCCACAGTCCAAAGACATGCCACTCAGGTTAATTGGACTCTAAATTCCCCGTAGGTGTGAATGTGGGTGTGAATGGTTGTCTGTCTCTATATGTCTGCCCTGCGATGAACTGGCGACCTGTCCAGGGTGTACCCTGCCTTCGCCCAATGTCAGCTGGGATCGGCTCCAGCGCCCCGCGACCCTAAAAAGGATAAGCGGTTTGGATAATGGATCGATGGATGTACGTTGCAAGTTTATGTAATGAGCTCAGAAACCAAGATGGCGACGGCACTGGGGCTTCAACACGTCCACAGACCCAATGTGTGACATCACGCTGACCATGTCCACTTCTTATATTCAGTCTGTGAAACCACTGTATGAAGGAAATGTTTTATTTATATTTTATATTTCATGGTATAATTCATTGTTTAACTTTAGTTTTTTACCGTGGTATGGAATTAATATTAAGAATTTTGGAATTCCACTGGTATCGGTACCGACTCCTCCCGGTCTGGGAGTTCTGTGTCTTTGGCTCATAGCTTTAACTCTTCGTGTGTTTTCACTTCACGAAAGTTAATTATGACATTTTGGTCGCCTAACAATGTCTGACAGCATCTGGTTGCACTTAGCTCCACCCTCTAGTGACACTTCTGGTTCCAAAAAACAAGATGGTGACGGACAAAATGCCGAACTCGAGGCTTCAAGGCCGCGGTCCACGAACCAATGTGTGACGTCACCGTGACTACGTCCAACTCGTACATGGTTCGGAGGGTGGGGTTAAGTTAACCCACGTCCAACTCGTACATGATTCAGAGGGTGGGGTTAAGTTAACCCACGTCCAACTCGTACATGGTTCAGAGGGTGGGGTTAAGTTAACCCACGTCCAACTCGTACATGGTTCAGAGGGTGGGGTTAAGTTAACCCACGTCCAACTCGTACATGGTTCAGAGGGTGGGGTTAAGTTAACCCACGTCCAACTCGTACATGGTTCAGAGGGTGGGGTTAAGTTAACCCACGTCCAACTCGTACATGATTCAGAGGGTGGGGTTAAGTTAACCCACGTCCAACTCGTACATGGTTCAGAGGGTGGGGTTAAGTTAACCCACGTCCAACTCGTACATGGTTCAGAGGGTGGGGTTAAGTTAACCCACACCTGTGAAAACCATGCGTTATGGAACTGGTTTTGTGGACGTTCATGTTGAAACGGGAAAGAAACACAAAGAAGAAGACTGATGTCTAGAATATAAATGTATGCTACAGCATTAAGTTTTCCTTTCATTGGAACCAAGAGACCAAACCCAGAAGAAACAGACCTTTAACTCAGCTTTTTCTCATTCATTCAGACGAAATGTTCCTTAAAAAACCATCTGCACTATTGACAACAGCGGTAAGCAGTGATTTATGACCTGAAAGCTGCGTTGTGTACCTCCATCCCAGGGCCGGTATCATCCGTCTGCATCGGTCCACACCTTCAGAATAATGGTGCATGCCCCTTCAAATAGAAGAAATCGCTGCCTCCGTTCTTGTATTTGCAACCTTCTCAACAAAGGAACGTAAAACAGCTGATTCTGCTCAGCAGAGTTTTCCAGAACACTAATTATTGATCGTTGTGTTTTCTCATTCCTGTTCTCACAAACACTGATACAAACCTTAAATGACTTTGTGTTGGGAGTTGTTTGATTTAAGATCATAAGTTAAAAGCCTTGTCAATCCATTAAATTGTGTCTCCTACACACCTGTCATACATTCAGGAGGTTATTTTTTTAATTGATAAAAAGAAGACAATTGGAGACTCAAAATGATGACTTTGTAGCTCATGAAGATGAAAAAAGGACAATAATTTATTATTAGATTAAATAAAAATAATATAATTTATATATGCTACTAGATTGCCACAGCAAATATTATATATATATATATATATATATATATATATATATATATATAATAAGACTAAAGTTTTTTTTCTAAATAATAAACAAAGTAGTACAAATGTAATTTCTAGTAAACAAAGTTGATTAATTATGAGTTATTCCAACACGTCGTCATGACCAACTCGTGAAATACAGACGAGCCCTACGATTCAAACTATGACACTCTACGTCTTTAAAAAGAAAACTCCCAACGTAGGTTTATTTAACGTCTACTGACGCAACAAAAGTACTTGGTTTCGCAATAAGTACATAAGTTAAGTAACAAAAGCACTTGGCTTCCCAATAAGTACATAAGTTAAGTAACAAAAGCACTTGGCTTCCCAATAAGTACATAAGTTACGTAACAAAAGTACTTGGCTTCGCAATAAGTACATAAGTTACGTAACAAAAGTACTTGGCTTCGCAATAAGTACATAAGTTACGTAACAAAAGTACTTGGCTTCCCAATAAGTACATAAGTTAAGTAACAAAAGTACTTGGCTTCCCAATAAGTACATAAGTTAAGTAACAAAAGTACTTGGCTTCCCAATAAGTACATAAGTTACGTAACAAAAGTACTTGGCTTCGCAATAAGTACATAAGTTACGTAACAAAAGTACTTGGCTTCGGTAACAAAAGTACTTGGCTTCCAATAAGTACATGTTAGTAACAAAAGTACTTGGCTCCAATAAGTACATAAGTTACGTAACAAAGTATTGGCTCAAAAACAAAAGTAACAAAGATTGGCTTCAATAAGTACATAAAGTAACAAAAGACTTGGCTTCCATAGACATAAGTACGTAACAAAAATGCTTCCAATAAGTACATAAGTTACGAACAAACAAACAAAAAACCAAAAAACAACAATAAGTACATAAGTTACGTAACAAAAGTACTTGGCTTCGCAATAAGTACATAAGTTACGTAACAAAAGTACTTGGCTTCGCAATAAGTACATAAGTTACGTAACAAAAGTACTTGGCTTCGCAATAAGTACATAAGTTACGTAACAAAAGTATTTGGCTTCGCAATAAGTACATAAGTTACGTAACAAAAGTACTTGGCTTCGCAATAAGTACATAAGTTACGTAACAAAAGTACTTGGCTTCCCAATAAGTACATAAGTTACGTAACAAAAGTATTCGGCTTCGCAATAAGTACATAAGTTACGTAACAAAAGTACTTGGCTTCCCAATAAGTACATAAGTTACGTAACAAAAGTACTTGACATGAACAGCGGTCTCCTGAGTGAAAGTCCTATGTTTGTTTGTCCCGCCCATCGTCTCCGTCCAGCTGCCCAGACGTTCTCCCTCTTTAAACACAAGTCTGCGTCTCGGCCTCGGTGTTTGACGAGTCAGGTGAGAACAGGTCGGTTACTTTACTTTATCTCCTCTTGTGTTTGAGGCCTTGTTGGCTGTCGAGGGGCTGAATGAGAGCGTGAGTAGGAGGGTAAGTTAGACATCCTGAATCACGGACACAAATCACCGCTGATCCCCGGTCCTGCCCTCAGACAGAAGCATTAACTTTACAAACGGCTCCAGCTGATACGATGTCCGCTGTCAGAGCCGTTAAGCTCCATCTCCAGCAACAAGCAGCGCTTTGACCGATCACTTCAAGGGAAGTCTGCTGGTGTTCTCTGTTATTGTTCTCCAAAAACTATTCAAAACACACTTCCTTCATCACCATCAACACACTGTCCTTTATTTGGACTCAGTCCTACATACGAATCCTCTCTAGAGCAGTAAATGTGGATTAATACGCCGCTGAAAGTAGTCCCCAACACATGTGCTATTCCCTCCTGTTTGTTTGATCACGACTACAGTGACCAGACTTTACTGAATGTTTGAGTTTTTTAAAGACTCACATCTTCAGTCGGAACCAATGGGCTCAGACAGGAAGTGGGACAGGAAGTGGGACAGGAAGTGGGACAGGAAGTGGGACAGTACTGAGAGACGGACGAACACATTGTTGGTTTGAGTGATTTCTTGAGGTTTTTGTCAGAATACATAAAATGGCCTCATCCTTTAATGCCGACGTCCACGTGAACTTCTAGACGGCTCGTTCTGGTGGAACAGGAACCTGAACCCGGTTCCTCCTGAGATGGAACCCGGTTCCTCCTGAGATGGAACCCGGTTCCTCCTGAGATGCAACCGCTTCAGAGACACAAGGAGTCTGAAGCGTTAACGTCTCCGGTTGCTTGATTTCAAGCGTAATGTGATGTCGACCGACAGTCTGCTACATTAGCTGTTAGCTCCGTCATTGGGCCAAGCAGAACTGTGTGTGTGCTACGTAACACACGTATCAGGTCCTTGTACCGGAGAGAGAGCGAGCTGTACCCAGCATGCCGTTCAGCGGCGTAACAGCTAATCGTGGTCCAATCACGACACAGTCTGTGCATCAAGCTCCACTAATCAATAGGTCACGAGGATCTCAGGGTCCACGGCCAGGCTGCTGCTCCTCCAGGCCTCAAGCACACGGACAAGTGTGAAGGGATCGGGTGGAGGCTGGTGGAGGAAATCAAAGGACAGACACACAGACACACACAGACACACAGACACACAGAGACACACACACAGAGACACACAAAGACACACAAAGAGACACACAGAGACACACAAAGACACACACAGACACACAGACACAAAGACACAGACACACACAAAGACACACAGACACACACAGACACACACACAGACACACACACAGACACACAGACACACACAGACACAGACACACACAAAGACACACACAGACACACAGACACAGACACACACACACAGACACACAGACACACACAAAGACACACAGACACAGACACACACAAAGACACACAGACACAGACACACACAAACACAGACACACAGACACACACAAAGACACACAAGACACACACAAAGACACACAGACACAGACACACACAAAGACACACACAAAGACACACAGACACACACAAAGACACACAGACACACACAAAACACACAGACACACACAAAGACACACAGACACACACAAAGACACACAACACACACACAACACAGACACACACAAAGACACACAGACACACACAAAGACACACAGACACACACAAAGACACACATCGTCCAGCAGACGAAACAGAATGAGAAGCTTCTGTTCATCACACCTGCTGGAGTCATCCCTCCTTCAGTGTTTTCTAAACCTTTTATTTATTCAAGGAGAGCTGACACCTACTGCTTCACATTCATTCAGTCTCTCTCTCTCACACACACACACACACACACACACACACACACACACACACACACACACACACAGTTGCTTCACACTCACACAGCTCTTCCAGTGTTCATCCCCAGAGTGTGGATCTGGAGCAGAGAGGAGCAGGCCGACCCAGACCTGGTCTCAGAGATAATATCTAACAGAGAGGACGTATGTGCCAGTACATTCACATTTACGGTGAATGCATGTTAAATGACTCGACGAGTGATCGACCATGAAGTGTAAACCAACGGGAAATGGAGGAGCAGAATCAGGTCGATGTTCTGTTTGTATCTATGGTGAAGAGAATGAAGTGACAGGTTCCCAGGAAGGTAAAGAGTTCTAAACAGGAAGTCCTGCATGAGCAGAACCCACTGGCTTTGTGCCTGAGGACTAGATGCCCCCCCACCCCCCCACCCTCCTGTCTCCAGATATCTCACCTCTTAGCGTTCACACGTCTTCAGTCTACATGTTGCATTTAAAAGCTCCACCGACATCAACATCTGTTACCATAGCTACCGATCTGGTGATAACCAAAACAAGTTGGGTTTTTAAGAGTGTAAAAAAGGAAAAGAAGAGGCTTTGTCAACGAGCCATAATTGCAGCTCAGACTGCCGTCAGAGCTCTCAGCATGAGGAGAATGTAATCATGTTGACTCGCAGCCCTCTGATGGAGCCCCGAGGCCGCTGACTCATCAATCAGCCTGTGGACAGACTGAGAGATGCACCGAGTCCCGGTGGAGCTGCTGCACCACCAGCACCTCAGACATAAGGAGAACCATCATTTCATCCTTTCAGACATCCGCGTGACGTTGTCAAAATGAGCGTTTTCATTCTTGAGTTATGGCCAAAGAAATGTCTCGAGACCTGAGTCCAGCTGGACGTTTGTTCTAAATGTGAAGGAATTCCCTCGTGGTGTTCCTGAGGATGCAGAGACCAACGGACACCCTGAAAACATGACGGAGGCATCACGCCTCGGAGGACATGAGGAGGAAAGGGATCAAGGTGGAAGGAAACAGTGGGGAAAAAGCTCATTTCTTCCCTTTGATTGGTCTTTAGCTCCGTGTCCTGTCCAATCCCCTCTCTCTCCTCATCACCATCCGTCTCCTCTTCTGGTTCGATCAGCTGTCTTACTCATTCCACTCTTCAGTTTCTCTCTGTCTCATGTGCTCTTCGCCATCCTCCCCTCTGACCACCCTGTAGCCGTCTCCTTCACCGAGCAGAGCAGCAGAGAGGATTTCCTCTTCAGACGTCCTGCTGTCAACACTCAACACTGCTGAGAGAAAACTCTGCTTTCAAAATGGAAAAAGATGGCTCACCTCCTGGTTAGGTAGTAGATCATGAGAGACGTCTGTCTTATTGATGGTTTTCTATTTGGCTATGGTTCCTGAACCTGAACCAGCCCTTATACTCCTCTGGTTGTATAGAAGTCAGTCATGTGTTAAAGCTGCATTCTCTCTCCTGACCACCAGGGGGCGACTCCTCTGGTTGTATAGAAGTCAAAGTCATGCCATTCTCTTCTGACCAGGGGGCGACTTGGGTATAGAAGTCAAAGCTTCATGTGTTAAAGCTGCATTCTCTCTCCTGACCACCAGGGGCGACTCCTCTGGTTGTATAGAAGTCAAAGCTTCATGTGTTAAAGCTGCATTCTCTCTCCTGACCACCAGGGGGCGACTCCTCTGGTTGTATAGAAGTCTATAGAAAATGACTCTACTTCTCTCTTGATTTATTCCCTCAGTAAACATTGTAAACATGAGTTTATGTCTCAATCTCTAGTTTCAAGTCTTCTTCAATACAGCATGATGTTCATTTAGTAAATTATGGTCCATTTAGAGTCAGACAGACCATAAAGAGGGGATGCTTTAGGGGCGGGGCTACAGGGTGATTGACAGGTCTCTCGTGACTACTCCTCAGAGACCATATGTGGCAACGGCCGTAATCCAAGATGGCGATGGCAAAATTGCCAAACTCCAGGCTTCAAAACATCCGTCCACAAACCAACGGGTGGTGTCACCATGACTACGTGACTACACATGACTACGTCACATCTACAGCCTCTCAGACCCTGAAGCTTCCCGACGTC
>JACSYO010000051.1:45000-50000 GCA_016806645.1 Ophiodon elongatus | reverse complement strand
CAGGGATGAAACGTGGTTATAATTCTTGGTGTATTTTTATATAATTAATATAATAACTACTTCGTTCTCACTGTTTCTTTCTTTCCGTCAAATTAAATTTCTCAATTTGGATTTTCACTTTCATCATTCTGTCATCATGTATTTCATCTCAATCATTTCATCTCTCTCTCCTCCTGTCTGCCCGTCCCTCGAGGACACACACACACACACACACACATACACACACACACACACACACACACACACAACACACACACACACACACACACACACACACACACACACACACACACACACACACACACACACACGCACACACACACACACATACACACACACACACACACACACACAGACACACACACAGACATACACACACACACACACACACACACACACACACACGCACACACACACAGAGACACAGATACACACACACACACAGACATACACACACAGACACACACACACACGCACACACACGCACACACACAGACACGCACACAGACACGCACACACAGACACACACACACAGACACACACACACACGCACACACACAGACACGCACACAGACACGCACACAGACACACAGACACGCACACAGACACGCACACAGACACACAGACACACACACAGACACACACACACATACACACACGCACAGACACGCACGCACGCACACACACACACACACACACACACATACACACACACACACACACACACACACACACACACGCACACAGACACACACACACACACACACACACAGACACACACACACACAGACACACACACAGACACACACACACACACACACACACACACACACACACACAGACACACACACACACCTGCACACACACAGACACACACAAGCACACACACACACACCTGCACACACACACACACACACACACGCACACACACACACACACACACACACACACACACACACACACACACACACACACACACACACACACACACACAGACACACACACACACACACACACACATAGCTGGGTTCAGAGTTGGACAGACAGAGGACTTTAAACATGACAGAGATTATTAATAATTCATGTTCAGGCACATGAGTGAGCTGCATTTCTACTCGTAGACATACAGTAATCTCTCGTTTATTATAACCTTATAATCCATAAAAACCTGCATTAACCCTTAAAACGCCCGGTGAAGAGGAGAGGACAGAACCAGGTGTCCTCGCTGTCCAAAGCGCAGTTTGTTTTATAAATAAATATAATCTTTTCCATCTTTTCAAAAGTGTCCTCCATTAAAATAAATGACCTGACTTTCCCAAAAATGTCCCCACTGTCCCCATATTCTCACTTTTGTCTTTTTCAAATGTCCTGACTAACTTTACAAAAGTGTCCCGACTTCTGAGAAAATGTTATAATATAAAAATATTATATAATATATATAAAAAATATCCTCATTGTCCAAAACTCAGCATAGTTTCTGAAAAACTTTCTTCACTTCTTTCCACAGATGTCCCCACTGTCCTTATTGTCTTCTCAGGATGTCAACACGTCTCACTTTACAAAACTGTCCTGACTTTCAGAAACATGTTCTCACTTCTATTTTTTCATCTGTGTCCTAAATTATAATAAATTACCTGAAATTCAAAAGAATATCTTGACTGTCCAAACATGTCCTCTCTCTCCTGACTGTCCCTATTGTCTGAAGACATCCTCACGTCTTTCTCTTCAAACGTCCGGACTAACTTTCTTTAAGTGTCCTGACATTTAAAAAAAAGAATAAATCTTTTCAAGCTTTTCAAAATCATTCCAGCTTTCTAAATTGTTCATATGTCTACAGAAATGTCCTCAATAAAAAAAAAAATGTCCTGACCTTAAAAAAAGAATTTACACACTTCTGTTATCTTTCAGAGTGCAGATGAAAATATGAAATCATCTCCCACAGCAACGTGTTATTGAGCAACATTCTGCTCTCTCATCTTTCATCTTTTATCGTCTTCTCTTATCTCTATTGTCTTTTATCGTCTTCTCTTATCTCTATTGTCTTTTATCGTCTTCTCTTATCTTTATTGTCTTTTATCGTCTTCTATTATCTCTATTGTCTTTTATCGTCTTCTCTTATTTTTATTGTCTTTTATCATCCTCTCTTATCTCTCTTCAGTTATCCTGAAAAGCTTTTCAGTGCATCGCTGTTCTCTTCACTATCTCCTCATCCTCTTCACTATCTCCTCATCCTCTTCACTATCTCCTCATCCTCTTCACTATCTCCTCATCCTCTTCACTATCTCCTCATCCTCTTCACTATCTCCTCATCCTCTTCACTATCTCCTCATCTCCTTCTGGTCTCCTCCTCTTCGTTTTCCAACATTAATCAACGCTGCGCCACAAATCAGCTCAATCAGCGATAATTACGCTGCATAGCGGGAGGATGACGTCAGAGACTCTTCGTCTGCAGCTCAGAGTGAAAAACAGCTTCATCACACCGTCGTTTGACAGAAGCCCGCTGTGACGTCATCACAGCGAGGACATCAGATGTCACGCAGCTCCTGATGAGCGAAGGAAGCTGAAGTCCGGAGATTAAAGACAGGAGTTCCCGCGTGAGATGAAAACAGAGTAAAAGTACTGCGTTCAGAAGCAAAGTACTGCGTTCAGAAGCAAAGTACTGCGTTCAGAAGCAAAGTACTGCGTTCAGAAGCAAAGTACTGCGTTCAGAAGCAAAGTACTGCATCATCAACAGCAGACAAAGATCCATAGGAACTGATTTTCTTTACGACTCAGCAAACCAGAAATTCTCATTATTAATCTGCCAAGCACGCAAATATTATTGAAAAGAAACATTAGTACAAATCAAGCTGTTGCATCTTTAAATCTTCAGAAGCAGAGAGACGGTCAATGCAGCTGCAACAATGCATGTGTTTATGATTATTAACCTGACAACTAAATGGAGGGGTCAGGAGTACGGTGCAGTACATGTAGGAGTAGAAGTATAACGTGGCATCAAGTAGAAATACTTCAGGGAAGAACAAGTACCTTGAAATTTAACTTGTAATATTGATGTTGCAGCTCAGAGAGCAGAGGACGATGAAACATATGTATATGAATAATGATGATCTGAGATCAGTGAAGGAAGTTTACGAGCTAAACTACCGAGTAAAAGTACACATGTACAATACCTGCTTACACACAGATATGTACGATCCCTATACTTATATTAATATGTGATGTAAACACATGGTTATGGTTAGTTATGCTCCATGAATGCGCACTGATCACACGACGAGGTTATGATATGATCAGAAACGTGTCTCCGGGCGCGCGCAGCTCGTCCTACCTGTCCGCGCTGAGCGCCGTGAGCGTGAACACGGACACGCCGACGGAGGTGAGCTGGATCACGGGGATGAGCTTGCACGCCGCCTCGCCGAACACCCACTCCTCGGAGAAGTAGCGGAAGGCGTCCACGGGCACGCACGTGAGCAGCAGCAGCAGGTCGCCCGCCGCCAGGCTGGAGATGAAGATGTTGGGCACGCTGCGCATCGCGCTGTTGGTGATGAAGATCTTCACCAGGGTGACGTTACCCAGCAGCCCCACGGTGATGATCACGATGTACACCGAGGTCATGACGCAGCGCACGGCCAGGTGCACCGAGTCCGCCCCGTCCGGGGACCAGCCGGGCTCCAAGGTGGAGTTGGGGCTCAGAGCCTCGGCGTCCCCGGGCAGGGACGGGGGGAGGGTGGAGAGGAACTCGTCTTCCATCACGGGGTTCTGGGGGAGCCTGTGGGGGTATCCACAGAGGGAGCGGCACGATGGGGGGCTCCGCGCGAGGCTCCGCGCGTAAAGACGCAGCGGGTTGTTGTCTGACTCCGACACAAGCCGCGAGGAGACAAACTTTATCTCACATGGTGGTCTGACTGAGACCTGAATCACGGACTCACCAGAGAGAGAGAGAGAGGGAGAGGGAGGGAGAGAGGGAGAGAGAGGAGAGGGAGAGAGAGGAGAGGCGGCTGACGCTCAAGAAGAGAAGGAGGCTCCTTTCACATGGTAACATAGACTGTCTCTCTGTCTCTCTGTCTCTCTGTCTCTCTTCTCTCTCTCTCTCTCTCTCTCTCTGTCTCTCTGTCTCTCTCTCTCTCTCTCTGTCTCTCTCTGTCTCTCTCTCTCTGTCTGTCTCTCTCTCTGTCTCTCTGTCTCTCTCTCTCTCTCTCTGTCTCTCTCTCTCTCTCTGTCTCTCTCTCTCTCTCTCTCTCTGTCTCTCTCTCTCTGTCTCTCTCTCTCTCTCTCTCTCTCTCTCTCTCTCTCTCTCTCTCTCTCTCTCTCTCTCTCTCTCTCTCTCTCTCTCTCTCTCTCTCTCTCTCTCTCTCTCTCTCTCTCTCTCTCTCTCTCTCTCTCTCTCTCTCTCTCTCGCTCTGTCTCTCTGTCACTCTCTCTCTCTCTCTGTCTCTCTCTCTCTCTCGCTCTGTCTCTCTGTCTCTCTCCTTCTCTCTCCCTCTGTCTCTCTCTCTCTCTCTCCTCTCTCTCCTCTCTCTCTCTCTCTACTGTGTGTGTGTGTGTGTGTGTGTGTGTGTGTGTGTGTGACAGAGAGAAGAGGCTGACGCTCAAGAAGAGAAGGAGGCTCCTTTCACATGGTAACATAGACTGTCTCTCTCTCTCCTCTCTCTCTCCTCTCTACTGTGTGTGTGTGTGCGTGACAGAGAGAGAGAGAGAGAGAGAGAGAGAGAGAGAGGGGGAGAGAGAGATCTGAAAGACATCTAGCAATGAGAGAGAAAGAGGTGAGAAAAGGAAGGAAAGATGACAAAGAAAAAGAAACTCTTCAGAGAGGAAGGGAGGATACACCATGTGGCCAAAAGTATGTGGACAGTGTTATTGTGTATAGCCCACCCTCACATCCTCTGACCTTTGACCCTCACATCCTCTGACCTTTGACCCTCACATCCTCTGACCTTTGACCCTCACATCCTCTGACCTTTGACCCTCACATCCTCTGACCTTTGACCCTCACATCGGAT
>JACSYO010000051.1:27500-35000 GCA_016806645.1 Ophiodon elongatus | reverse complement strand
ATTTATTTTGTATAGCCCAAAATCACAAATTTGCCTCAGAGGGCATTACGATCTGTACACATACGGCATCCTCTGTCCCGGGACCCTTCCAACCCCATAACTTCATACCGTTTCACACCTACTTTAGTTAATGTTTACTTCATCGTGCCGTCTTCCATTATATATTTCAGGATCCCTCTATTCTATATCCCAGTGTCTCGTCGATTGGCTTCTCTCACTCCCCCGTTCCCTTCTTCCTGCCCTCTCCAGGTTTTTTGGGCATTACAACTGGTAACAGTGCTAGTTCCTGGTGCGGTCTTTCACCTCTATGCAGCCTGTAAGAACATCGACCAGGAAGAGATCCTTGAACGACCGCTCTACACCGTATACTACATAATTTCTGTTCTTCTACGCATCATTCTGGAAGTCATCGCCTTCTGGCTACAAAGCCACCTCTTTGGCTTCCAGGTGTGTACATTTAAAGCGGGATGAACTCAATAGAGTGCTTGTCCATGTCACAGTTGTGCATCCATCCGCCAATCCATTTTCAAGTTGCACTCCTCGATATTGTCATGGTGACAAAGTGCGTGCAGATACCCCTTACAACCTTTTCCAGCCAGGAGGTATAATCCTTCCGCAATACCCAAGTTGCCAAAAGTCCCTTTCTTCATTCTTCTTACTTGGAATACCTCTAAAGAAATGTGACTCTAGGACACCCTTATGTTATAGTGGATTCATATCGTCAGGACCCTAAACATATTGAACTTTGTCAGGCAAGCCACCCTTTGGAGAAACCTCAATCAGTGCAGTTGTCAAAGTGGCCTAGTTCCACACCAACGGTTAGGATGCACTTCTTTGGCCCCATGGCCAATCTTTCCACAGATGCACCAATTTAAAAATGGTGAAATAAACATCCAATCAAGTAGGTTGGGAGAGGAGGACAATATGGCTCTCCTACTGCAGGCAATGCACAAGAAGAAGCAGCTTTCAATGCATGTGGTCAACCAAAGAGGTGGATTGAACAGTGCTGTTGGTAGGGTCTTCATGCATCCACCCTGTCCAGGGTCAATACCAGCTCTGCTAGCAGGAGGGTGTCCCAGATCACAAAAGCTCTTAGCAATTCAAGATGGTTCCTGGAACATGACAGCGACAACATTTTCCTCTTATACCCTGCCCTATACCACATATTACAACACAAAAGAATGGAGTTGGTGGCCCTGCCTTGTACAAGTACTTGGTAAGACCCAACAAGAGTATAATTCAATAATATGACTGACAATATTACCCAGCAGAATTGCACAGTGACATTTATCAGAGAGACATAAGGATTGGAAGTTTAGACAATCATAAAAGTATCACCACCTCATGTTTCTCTTTTTGTCCCCCAGGTCCACCCGCTGTACATGTGTGAAGCCAGTGCTTTGGAAAAGACCTTTAATGTGACTAGGTGCATGGTGCCAGAACACTTTGAAAAAACCATCTTCCTCAGTGCCATGTACACCTTCACTGTGATCACCATACTCCTCTGCGTTGCTGAGATATTTGAGATACTCTGCCGACGTCTTGGTTATCTCAACAACCAATGACACATACACACAAGCACACATGAAATTACTAAAGGTGAATATTTATGAGACTATTTCTACCAGTTTTTAATCGGGCTCGTGGTTGGCTACTGCTGGACTTTTATAAAACAGGAAGCTGACATAAGAGCGAAACCTCACATGTGGTCCATCGTGAGTGAGTTACTCCAAGAAATTTGAGAATGTGCGACAGTGTCATAGCTGGCAAGTCTGAAATATGCTGTGGGTGTGTTTTACCCTTAACTATGCGGGGGTCATCCCTAGTCATATTTCAGTTATCAGTGAGTCTGTACTGACTGAGTCCAAGGTCTTGTTTGGACCTGATGGCTAGAGTAGATGCACCTATGACTGAACAGTTGGGGGATGGGATAGAATGATTTTCTGGTTTTCATTTTTTTCTACAAGATGACTGAAAGACAGGTATCAACTTCAGAGTTCTACTAAAACCTGTGACCAATTAGAGCACAAGGGAAGCACAGTTTGTCACAAACCTATGGCCCATAACAGCTTGAAGGTCCCTTAAACCACGTTCTTGAAATTGTACCCAGTTGTACCTCAGACCTGATACTTTTACACCCCCTGTTTGCAGTATGCTTAAAGGCCAGGTGTGCACTAAATGCATCAAGGTTCATTCAACAACTCGATACCAGTGTTGTAGTCAAAACCACCTAAACCGAGACCTAGTCATGACCAAGACCAGAGTCTATCGAGACCGAGAAAAGACCGAGACTTTGAGGGGTTGAGACCATGTCAAAACCACGGCAGGGCGAGACTGATTCAAGACCAAGACCAAGGCAAGGCAAAACCAAGACCCACACTGCATGACGCACTTCTGATAAAATGTAGTACATCCAAACCAGAGGCATCTTCAAATTGAGGATCAGCATTTCCATTTAAATACCCACAGAAAACAAAAGAAGATTCCTCTTTATTCGTTCAATTGCAAGACGAGACCAAGACCTTGAAAAAGTGGTCTTGAAACCGGTGTCAAGACCAAGACCGATCTCCAGTCGTACAACGCTGCTTGATGCATCTGGTCTTGGTCGCTTAGGAAGGGCTACCAATGAACCTAAACATGGAGATTTCAAAGGCTTAGATTAAAAGGCATACAGTCTTAATGTAACGTACTAACAACCAACAATGCAAATCATTTAGCGAGTCGCAGATAAACACTATAGTCTAGCTTGTCTTCAAGGTGCTGATGAAATATGACAGGCAGACTAGAGAGCTGGCAGTGGATCATCACTCATGTCCCAAGAAACTGTGATCCAGTAACCTCACCCATGGGCGAGTGAACGGCAGGTGCCGTTGCTCCTGACACTTCCATGTGTGATCGCTTCCGATATGTGTCTGTTATTGCTTCCAGCCCCTTCTGACCTTTACTTCCATCAACATGACTGCCACTACTTTGTTGTGGACTCTTGATGGAGTTGTCTGCCTTTTTAAATAACAGTTTCAGCTTGGAACCAGCTCGCCCAGGAAAGCTGGAAGAAATGGCTGAGTTTACTTCCATGAGATGTAAATGTGTCTTCGAACAATGACTTCATCACTAAATATTTTTGAAATGTAGTGTTTTTACTCATTGAGGGTAAATATTTCCCCAACGATACAAAATTCATACAAAAACAAGGAATGAAACACTTCCTGGCTTAGATTTTGAAAATTTAAAGAAATGTATAGTCTGAAGGATCGGTGACTTACAGAAAAATAGTATTTAAATTTGGGTATTAAAATGTGTTGGAATGAAAATATATAAAATATTTAACAGTACTACAAGTTGCAATTTTTTTAAGTAGCTGAAAAAAAATCTAAACTGCCAGTAAGAAGAAAGACTGCACAATTTCTGTGCTTTTGGATGTCCCGACATCCAAGGTGAGATGTCTCAAATATCTCTTAGTGTAGTTCAGACATAGACAGAATCAGAATAGACATTTGAAGTTTTTAGAGTACAGGCCCTATTGGTCTCATATATAATGTAACAACTATTATGTTTAAAGCTAAACTAAGTGATCATTCAGTCCAGAAATATTTGAAACAATGGTTGAGCTTTTGTCCATGTCTCATTCTCAACCATCGCTCCCTATTGAGAGTGTCCTCTTCCCCCGCTCTCTTTATTTACTAGCTTGTAGTATTACACATAATACTGTAATTTTTCCTTCGGTGTCACTGTTGATGTATTTTGTAAAAGATTACCTCATGTTTTGTAATGTTTTTTTTTTTTTTATCAGACATCCATCCAACTTTTGTTATGAAGTTTTCAGCAATCTGTTTATCATCTCAGGTACAACATTGCATTACCAGACAAAAGTGGATCAAACCCTCATTTCAAATCCTTTTAAACCTTAAATAACCTTTCCCGACGCTGAGGAGCCGACTCTAATTGATCCCAACCCACAGTACCAGAGGCCTGGTTGGTGCGATAGGCTTTAGGAGGATTTGAAACATGTGATTCCTGTGGTTTGGGTTCGTCTGTGTTCTGGTATCTGTTAGTGGAGGATGGTTTTAAATTTTGCCTCTAAAAGTTCTGTCCCCAAGACTTCGGCCTTGTTTACATTAAATTAATATGTAGAACTCAACATTGGTACTGTTCAGGCTGAGTAGGACAATGTGGGGATCAAACCTGGGGCCATTTGGTCGTGACCATCTGGTCCATGCTGTTAGCATCTGTAAACTCATTATTTAAAATATATAAATATAAACTAAGGTTTCTTTTACTTCATCACTATGAAGTCAATCTTGATTGCGTAACGTAATGACTATAGAATAATGACACCATTTGCATTTAGATTGGTTCTGTAAAAGCCGGGCTTTCCCCCTACAAGTCTATCAGATACGATCTCCAGCTAAAGTGAAGGCTCGAGGTCCGCCGCTGCACACTGTGCATCACAGAAACACTAGAGTGTTTGACTTTGCCTTATTGAACGGACTGAGATCGAGGTTTCTGGTTAAAATTGGGATTATTACGGTTGTTTTTTGCTTTAGACAGTAGCCAGGCTGCTAGCGGTAGCCATGTTGCTAACGCTTATGCTAGCAGCCAGTAAACCAATCAGGAGCTACAAGGAAGCCGGAACCAGCCAGAAACAATCATCTTTGTTTGTTATTAGAACAAAACAAACTTACGTCTATCTTTGTATCTGCCCGCTGACGTTAGCCATGTTGCTAACGCAAACACTAGCAGCCAGAAAAAAACATTGATTATTCAGTTTCCGTTTCATAATATAAACTGAGAACACATTTTCGTGAAATATCTAAAATGGGCTAACAATAATACCACTAGGGGGTGAGTTGAAAAGTGGTGTTTTATCACATTAAACAGTCAACAGATAATATTTTACAGGGTTCAGGTTTTATTCCTTTATTTTGACAGGTTTAAACATACAGGCAAGTCTTGGTAAAGAACTTTGGACATGAAGCTGCGTTTAACTGTCTCAGAACTGTATGTAGCGTTAATAACTCGGAAAGCTGATTGTGTATATCGACAGGTTTGGCTCATTCATAAGATTCTGGTGAATAACTGTAGAGATTGAACATTACAGCCCTTGTTCTTTTACACAGCGCCAACAAATCCCCAACTGTTCTTTTATGAACTGAACTTTAAACTGTTCTATTGAGAATTATTAACAAAATCAGGGAGCGTATCTTTAATATCTTGATGCTTCCTTTTGACCAGTAATACCATTAATGTAGGATGCATCATACAGTAAGCTACACTGCATAGAAAATTCATCATTCATTTGTATATCTTTGAGTTTTACTGATGTTGTCACAGGTTGGTTGTGAAAATGGACGAACTTCCTTTTTCATCAGCTGTTCTGCTTTAGTCGTCATCTCCAGCCATGTCGAAGAAAAAGAGGCACACTTTATGACCAACGCTTACATATTGAATCAAAACGTTCTGTTCGTGCTGGTCACCAGTTATTCTCCTGTTGGTTTTGTCTTGAGATGATTGATTAAAAATGTCCAACAATTGTCTTTCTTCCTTTGTTATGTGGAAATATTTACTCAGAAAAGGGTTTTAGAGGGAATTTACAAATCAAAAAGCAATAATAAATCACCGTGTTAAAACATTACGTACAGTTTTCTTTCATGCATTGCCTATTTTTAAGTACTATTTCTATTAGTACAAGTACTATTAGAACATGCAACACAGAGGCTCATAAAACAACACATGCAAAACTAAATAAATGAGGGATAATTATGTTAATAGAAACATGGGCCAACGACAAAATGATGACACTAAAAACATGCAGAGCAGAAGCACAAAACAAAAGCCTGCAGAGTACGTTCAATAATTACACAAACACGTGTTTTTATTCTTACAGTATAACTTATACTTATAGCTTCACAGTGCTGAAAGATGAGAGTTTGACACAAGAAGGCTTTTTTCACATTAATCTGCTGATAGGTTAATAGTTTAATGATTTGTGACATCACAAATAGTTGGGATGTTAAAACTTGAAGCACATACATTATTATTATAGTTCCAAGCAGACTGTCTGAAGGGATCTGTTTAACATTTTACAAGCAAACAACTACATTTAATGAACTGGAAGCACATTATTATGGTAATTGTGTGATTAAAGCATCAAAGCACAGCTTAAGTTAGGTAGAGGCAACAAAACCAACAGTTAGGTAGAGGCAACAAAACCAACAGTTAGGTAGAGGCAACAAAACCAACAGTTAGGTAGAGGCAACAAAACCAACAGTTAGGTAGAGGCAACAAAACCAACAGTTAGCTAGAGGCAACAAAACCAACAGTTAGGTAGAGGCAACAAAACCAACAGTTAGGTAGAGGCAACAAAACCAACAGTTAGGTAGAGGCAACAAAGCAAAAACCAACAGTTGGGTTTGGGCAACAAAACCAACAGTTGGGCTTAGGTAACAAAACCAACTGTTGGGTTTGGGCAACAAAACCAACAGTTGGCTTTGGGAAACAAAACCAGGGTTAGGGTTAGGGTTAGGGTTAGGTTTAGGCAACAAAACCAACAGTTGGGTTTGGGCAACAAAACCAACAGTTGCTTGGGAAACAAACCAGGTTAGGTTAAAGTAGTGCAACAAAACCAACAGTTGGGTTTGGGCAACAAAACCAACAGTTAGGTTTAGGCAACAAAACCACCAACAGTTAGGATTAGGCAACAAAACCAACAGTTGGGTTTGGGCAACAAAACCAACAGTTAGGTTTAGGCAACAAAACCAACAGTAAGGTTTAGGCAACAAAACCATATTTAAGTGTATGCATTTCCTGTGTGTGTCCACCACTAATAAGGCTCCTAATTGACTTTCAATTTGTATTATTTTTGTTCTAAACAACGTACACGAAACCAATAGATTGCATTTCATGACTATTTCCCGACCCGCCATGACACCGAGCTGACCGTAGACAACCCGGATGGTTTAGGGACCAATCACCATCTTATGATTCATTTATTTTAGTTCAGAGCTCGATAATTTATCCTCTATGTCATTTCATTCACTGTTTTTTTGTTGACTGTCTTCTTTGGGTTGTGGACCGAAGAAATATGAAGACGTCCCATCGGCTCCAGGGAAATTCTGATGGCGACTTTTACCCATTTTGTGCCTTTATATAGAATATCTGTTGAAAATAAACAAACAGGAGCAGTAAGGTGGAGTTCTGAGTCAGACGAGATGGATGGAGAGAGAGCGAGCAGGAGAAAGTCGTTGGGTACGTTCTGCTCATCAGTAAACACAGCCCACCTGACAGGTCTCATCAATCACAATACATTAATTTATAACACGCTTTATACAGAACAAGCTCCATGAAAGGCGAAGAGAGGACACAAGGCTAGCTGAAGAGAAGGAGGCCCTCTTCTATACCGCCATCGGCGTCAAATCGTGAGACGTGTTCAGGGTCTTCTGCTTCACATTAACACTTTAAATGTTTACTCACATCAAAGCATCAGGATTTGTCATAGTTCTC
>JACSYO010000051.1:15000-22500 GCA_016806645.1 Ophiodon elongatus | reverse complement strand
GAAGTCAAAGCTTCATGTGTTAAAGCTGCATTCTCTCTCCTGACCACCAGGGGGCGACTCCTCTGGTTGTATAGAAGTCAAAGCTTCATGTGTTAAAGCTGCATTCTCTCTCCTGACCACCAGGGGGCGACTCCTCTGGTTGTATAGAAGTCAAAGCTTCATGTGTTAAAGCTGCATTCTCTCTCCTGACCACCAGGGGGCGACTCCTCTGGTTGTATAGAAGTCTATAGAAAATGACTAACATCAGAGAGGATTGTCTGAACCAGAAACTGGTTTTTATTTTATTAAAATCACGTTTCATTTTGGGAGTTTTGGGCTTTACACCAAAATAAGTACAAGTGTGCTTTATGGTTATGTTTCCACTCCCTCCCTCACTTCCAGTAAATACTTCTACTACTCGTACTTTATCATGAGGAATGTATAAATAAGAAGTAATGGGGGTTTTGCTGACGCTTGCTGCCTCGGGTGCTTAAACCTCGATACTTGACTCGTAGGGCCCCCCCTCCCCTGCCCCCCCCCTCACCCCTCACCACACAACTTTATTGCTTTGAAGTGCACCAGACGAGAACATTGCGTTTTATGTTCTGGGGTTTTATAGATGTTGCCAACTCTTGGAAATTCGGCTGATAAATGATATCTTGGTATGCCACGATATAGAACATATGAGTCAGTATTTTCACATGTTCTCTAAAATAACACAACGGTTATTTAACCCTTTGACGTGTATGATCTTACTCGTGTGATCCTGTGTGATCATACACTAATGTGAATTTAGATGGAATACAGCTCAGATATGACTTTTTAGAAATTCCATATCAGAATGTCCTGATATTGTCTGAGTGAAACTCTGAGGTGGTTTGCTTTTATTTTGAAGGGGAATCGGTGTGTGTAAACAGGAAGTTTCTCAGTGGCACATTGGGATGGTCTGCTTTTATTTTGAAGGGGAATCGGTGTGTGTAAACAGGAAGTTTCTCAGTGGCACATTGGGATGGTCTGCTTTTATTTTGAAGGGGAATCGGTGTGTGTAAACAGGAAGTTTCTCAGTGGCACATTGGGGTGGTCTGCTTTTATTTTGAAGGGGAATCGGTGTGTGTGTAAACAGGAAGTTTCTCAGTGACCCTCTGAGGTGGTCTGCTTTTATTTTGAAGTCTCACACACCCTTCCAGTGACTAACAGACAGGTAACGTGCAGGTTTGGGTTTCTGTAGTTCCAACAGAGTGAGACATCTTCTTCCTAACTGTCATTCATATCATATCAACAATTTAAGTGATTTAAAAAATTGTGTGTGTGTGTGTGTGTGTGTGTGTGTGTGTGTGTGTGTGTGTGTGTGTGTGTGTGTGTGTGTGTGTGTGTGTGTGTGTGTGTGTGTGTGATCCAACCAGGCCACTGGAGGTCAGCAGCACCATGTGGCTGGTCCTCAGTGTGTGTGTGTGTGTGTGTGTGTGTGTGTGTGTGTGTGTGTTTGTCTGAACACATGGTTTCAAACAGAGAAGTTTGAAGTCTGACACCGTGTTTGCTGATTGTTATTAAAGTAACAGTCGGCTGTTATTCTATATTTTCTCGGTATGTTGTAAACCTTAATTTCACAAGGTGACACATTCTGGTACATATTCTTTATTAATCTAACCCATTGTTTTATTAAAACACTGCCGTCTTCCTGCGCGATGCCTCTCCTTCCTCTGGTCTTGGTCATACCTCATGATGCCTCTCCTTCCTCTGGTCTTGGTCATACCTCATGATGCCTCTCCTTCCTCTGGTCTTGGTCATACCTCATGATGCCTCTCCTTCCTCTGGTCTTGGTCATACCTCATGATGCCTCTCATCTTTGTTGTTATTGTTAAATGAAGGCCCACGGTGGACCTCGGGGGTGCAGAAATACCTGCTGTTTGTTTGATCTAATCTACGGCGACCAGCTGTTTCAGGAATCAGTCCTCCGTAATAATAGTGATATACTTTATTATATAATAATAATAATAATAATAATTCAATCGGCATCACGCTGACTGAGCTGCTCCTCCGTTTGTGAAACACTGGACTCCTCAGCTCCAGCCCGTCTGAGTGATGTTGTTGTTGTTGTTGTTGTTGTTGTTGTGGTGCTCGTGTCCCGGTGCACACGTCACCACGCTCCAGGTGTGTTGTTGTGCTCCTGTAGTCTCTGGTTTCACCAGACCAGGACCAGACCGCTCCGGGTCTCATGGATCCGGTTCAGGTGCCAGCAGAGGGATTTGGGGGGGTCGAGGTGCAGCTCTCCTCCGTGGGTCATGTGACACCTCTCTCTCTCTCTCTCTCTCTCTCTCTCTCTCTCTCTCTCTCTCTCTCTCTCTCTCCCTCTCTCTCTCTCTCTCTCTGTCTCTCTCTCTCTCTGTCTGTCTCTCTCTCTGTCTCTCTCTCTCTCTGTCTGTCTCTCTCTCTGTCTCTCTCTCTCTGTCTCTCTCTCTCTCTCTCTCTCTTCTCTCTCTCTCTCTCTCTCTCTCTTCTCTCTCTCTCTCTCTCTCTCTCTGGAGGTCACAGAGGATCCAAGCGGTTCATCTCTTCTGGGCCGTGACGGTCACAGTTTGAAGGTTCAACACATGGAACCGTTTACATAAAGTTCCTCCGTGTGAAGCAGTGTGACTACTGCTGACTGGAAGCTCTACAGAGACCATCAGGTCTCTGGTGCTGTGGAAGCTCTACAGAGACCATCAGGTCTCTGGTGCTGTGGAAGCTCTACAGAGACCATCAGGTCTCTGGTGCTGTGGAAGCTCTACAGAGACCATCAGGCTGCAGGTCTCTAGTGGGCCTGTAGTCGGCTCTGATGGGGCTTGAACCTGCTCCGGGTGTGGACCATGTGACCATGTGACCCTGAAGAGAACCCTCTCTGGGACCAGACGTCCGTCTCCATAACTTTAACTTATTGATTGATGGGACGCAGACCGATGTGTGAATAAGAGAAAAAGCAAAGGAGCCATAAACCATCACAAAGGCTCTTAAATCTCCGGAGTGGTTTCTGGACCGTCGTTGGAAAATGGCTGTTCTGACCGGAGGGTAAATTTATGGGATGTGACGTCTCCATATTGAGGAAAAAGCCGTCAACAAAATGCTTCATGTAAATCCTTCAGTGTGGAAAGTCCCGGCTTTTATCTCCTTTACTTTCCTTCTCCGCCCTTCATCTTCATCTTCATCTTTATCTGGAGGAGGAGGAGGTCCTACGGAGACCAAACCCCCACAGGGCTCTCCCTACGTCAGGAGGCGGAGCTCCCCTTGTGGGTTGTGGTCCAACAGAGCTTCCTGTCCAGCAGGTGGCACCAAACCCAGGACCGCTCCAGAAACCATGTGACCTGTTAGAATGAGACGTGTACTTCTTCATTTTCAAGCTTAGGAAGTATGAACCCAGCCGTGGATATCTGGGGGAAACACACGTAGTACCTGCACCGACCACCAGGGGGCGCCAGCCTTTAGGGAACCCATCTGGAAGCCTCCGATCTGGGCTGGTGGTTTTCCGGGGTCCGGGGCCGGAGTGAATGCGGTCTAGGTGTCGGAGCACAGAGGAGGTCTTTGTGCCGCCATGGCGTCCAGTGAAGCGGGACATTGTTCTGCTGACGCCGAGCAGGAGACTCCAACACCAACCAGGAAGTAGAAGAGCATGTGGACGGTCGCCTAGCAACGGGCTCCACCACATGAGGAACCAGCCTGCGAGTAGTCAACAGATTCAGGAAGTCACGATGCTCTAAAATGGATGGAAAGCAGAGGCTCCTCCCACTGGAGGAACCGGAGCCAGGTGATTGGTCCGATGCATGAACGTGACCTTGACCTGGATTATTTATTGTTTACATGTGTGTTTGTTGACAGGATGAGCAGCAGGGTTGCCTCTGTCATTAGCTTTCATTAGCTCCATGTCATAAAAACACACCTGTGGAGGATTTGATGAAGTCTGAACACGTCGTGACGCTCGTGGCCCTGCTGAAGGTCACGGGGGGACTGAAGGTCACTGAAGGTCACGGGTGGACTGAAGGTCACTGAAGGTCACGGGGCGACTGAAGGTCACAGGGGGACTGAAGGTCACGGTGAAGGTCACGGGGGACAGAAGGTCACGGGTGGACAGAAGGTCACTGAAGGTCACGGGGGGACTGAAGGTCACGGGTGGACAGAAGGTCACTGAAGGTCACGGGGGGACTGAAGGTCACGGTGGGACTGAAGGTCACGGTTGGACTGAAGGTCACGGTTGGACTGAAGGTCACGGGGGGACAGAAGGTCACTGTTGGACTGAAGGTCACGGGGGGACAGAAGGTCCTCGTCCTTCCTCCCTGTGTCTGTGTTTACTGCCCCCCCCCCCCTCCTGTCCCCCTGCAGGTCGACTCTACGCCATGCAGACCGGCATGAGGCTGGACAGTAAAACCCCCGAGTGCAGGAAGTTCCTGGTGAAGCTGATGGACCAGCTGGAGACGGTGAGTCCTGCTGAGCCCCCCCCCCCCCACAGAGGCCTCTGTGCTGAGCCCCCCCCCTCACAGAGGCCTCTGTGCTGAGCCCCCCCTCACAGAGGCCTCTGGACCAATCAGCTTCTGTTACCTGCCAGAGGACCTCTTGTTTGATAAGCGCACACAGACATGACGCATATCATAAAGTCACTCTAGCCATCTGTAAATATATAAATAAAACAAATAAAATGTGAACAAATGTACATTATTTATTTATTTATTATTATTATTTTAATAGTAATATAAAAACTCTTTAAGGCCTTCTGATATAATAATAATAATAATAATAATAATAATAATAATAATAATATTATATGACTGCATTAATAATCTGCAAGCGTAACATTGAAAACATCTTCGTGGGATGAAAGACATTTCAGCCAATTATACCACGAGGATACACACACGCACACACACACACACACACACACACAGGATGTGAGTCCTGTTGACGTCCTGAGTGTGTGACAGTAATGAAGGTGCGTGTGTGCGTGTGCGTGTGTGTGTGTGTGTGTGTGTGTGTGTGTGTGTGTGTGTGTGTGTGTGCGTGTGTGTGTGTCCTCGTCCACTGCTTCCTTTAATTGGCTCTTAAAGGGAGTCCAGTATCGCCGCGGGACCCCCCCTGCCCCTGCCCCCCCCCCCCCTCATGCCACTGTGACCATTAGTAGAACATGGAGGTGGAGTGTCCTCTCACTAACAGTCTGTAAAGATGTGGATGCTGGTAGAGACATGACGTCTTGTAGCTCCGCCCCCCTGTTCCTCTCGGCCGCTCCATAAAAAGCTAATTTGTTTGACCCCCGCTGGGACCCTCTGAGCCCCCCCCCCCCCTCTCCCTCCCCCTCCTCCCTCTTCATAACAACTCTATAAAATCTAATTGGCCTGGCTCCTGTTGACAAGTAGCCTACTTATAGTAAATGTGAGTCTCCGCAGCACATCCTGCTTTTAAAGGGACGGAGGATCCATTCTCTTTCTTTGTGGTGCGTTCAAGCTCCAACAGCTTTGACTTCTATACAACCAGAGGAGTCGCCCCCTGGTGGTCAGGAGAGAGAATGCAGCTTTAACACATGAAGCTTTGACTTCTATACAACCAGAGGAGTCGCCCCTGGTGGTCAGGAGAGAGAATGCAGCTTTAACACATGAAGCTTTGACTTCTATACAACCAGAGGAGTCGCCCCCTGGTGGTCAGGAGAGAGAATGCAGCTTTAACACATGAAGCTTTGACTTCTATACAACCAGAGGAGTCGCCCCCTGGTGGTCAGGAGAGAGAATGCAGCTTCAACACATGAAGCTTTGACTTCAGCATTCTACAAGTGTTTTCACTTGAAATGTCTTACTCATTATTTGGTTGTATTTAGCTCCACCCTCTTATGTCAATTCTGGTTGCAAAAAACCAAGATAGCGACAATTGAAAACCAAGATGGCGACGTCAAACCGACGGGTGGCGTCATGTCGACCACGTCTGCTTCTGGACGCACGGCCGAACCCCTCGATGTGTAGGAGGCTCAGCGATCCGTCAAAATTAGGCTGCAATCACATTTAAAAACCTCTCATTTGGTAATTAATAGCACAAAAAGGACTTCTTCTAATTCACACTTTTTGTAGTTTTTACATTTTTAAATTTTCTCAAATTCTTATAATCTCTTAAAGTTTAGTTTCAAGTCGAGAGAGAGAGACGGGGTTGAGTTTCCTTTGATCCCAGACTCTTTATGTTCCCCGACCAGGTGTCCTTCCTTCATCCTGCACTAAAGCCAAGGTTTAACATTCCTCTGCTACACACACACACACACACACACACACACACACACACACACACACACACACTGAACAGTGTGTCTATTCAGGCCGGTCAGGGTCCACCTGCTGGAGGGAACCAGCGTGTTTGCTTTGAGTGGTTTTACAAGAAACCTGAAGCCGAGCTGGACGCCGTAACGGAGAGAGGGGGGGTGGGGGGGGGGAAGGAGGGGGGGGTATTTAATGGGAATGGGGAGTTACAGGTTGAGAGAATACATGCAAAGGGAGTGAGAGGGAGGCAGAGTTTGGACACAACCGAGATGTTTCCTTAAAAAGGATTCTCTCCTCTTCGGTATTGATTAGCTGATGTTAAAAGGATTACATCACACACACACACACACACACACACACACACACACACACACACACACACACACATATATATATAAATATAAATATAAAAAACATACTTTTATATTTACGGAGCAGCAGGAACTATTATGCTTTTTAAATATGCATCTTACTCATTGAACTAACGAGCTGAATATTAAACATATTTAGTTGATGGGATTAAATTATTCACAGGATATGAAAGATTTGTTGGAACTATAAAACATTTAAATAAACGGTGTTTATTAACGGTGTTTATGTTAACGGTGTTTATATTAACGGTGTTTATTAACGGTGTTTATATTAACGGTGTTTATATTAACGGTGTTTATTAACGGTGTTTATATTAACGGTGTTTATTAACGGTGTTTATATTAACGGTGTTTATTAACGGTGTTTATATTAACGGTGTTTATGTTAACGGTGTTTATATTAACGGTGTTTATATTAACGGTGTTTATATTAACGGTGTTTATTAACGGTGTTTATATTAACGGTGTTTATTAACGGTGTTTATATTAACGGTGTTTATGTTAACGGTGTTTATATTAACGGTGTTTATATTAACGGTGTTTATTAACGGTGTTTATATTAACGGTGTTTATATTAACGGTGTTTATTAACGGTGTTTATATTAACGGTGTTTATATTAACGGTGTTTATATTAACGGTGTTTATTAACGGTGTTTATATTAACGGTGTTTATATTAACGGTGTTTATTAACGGTGTTATTAACGGTGTTTATATTAACGGACTGTGTTATTAACTGTGCCTTCCAGATGAAGAAGGAGCTGGGGGAGAACGACTCCATCGTGCAGGAGGTGGTGGGGAACGCCCACATCGAGAACTACGCCCTGAAGATGTTCCTCTACGCCGACAACGAGGACCGGCAGGGAAGGTTCCACAAGTAAGGAACCCGTGTGA
>JACSYO010000051.1:0-10000 GCA_016806645.1 Ophiodon elongatus | reverse complement strand
CACCGGGCGGTGACCCCTGACCTCCGGCTGGAGGAGGTTATGGTGCGTTCACGCTGCAGAGGACAGGTTTCCACGGTCGGCTCTTCTCAGGAAGAAGATAAACCCAACAACCATTCGGCAACTCACCATCTGGACTGGAGCAACTGGAGCAACTGGAGCAACTAGAGCAACTAGAGCAACTGGAGCAACTAGAGCAACTAGAGCAACTAGTTTATTTTTGATCTTTCACCTCAAATCCAAAACAAAAGCACAAGTATGACCTGACCTGTCTCATGGACCAGATGTGGATCAGTACAGAGGCTCTGTGAGGACCTGTGTGAGGAGAACGTGCAGACTGCTGCACACGATGTGGTAACGGTTCCATGACACAGAACATCCATCAGACTCATTGTAATGTCATTTTGTTATTAATATTCTTTGTAAAGAAAGTCCTTCAAAATGTCTGCAGTTGGGCGTCTTGGTGTATCATGTATACACGTACCAAAGTGCCCTGTTAAGTCCTCACAGCATGACCAGTAACCCCCCCTCAACCCCCCCTCTGCCCCCCCCCCCTTCTGCAGAACGTCCAGCACAGGAAGTACGCCCGCTGGAAGGCCACCTACATCCACAACTGTCTGAAGAACGGAGAGACGCCTGAGGCCGGGCCCATCGGCATGGAGGAGGACGGGGAAGCAGGTGGGCCCCACTGATACCTTACCTCGGCCGCGCTGGCCCTTTAAGAGGACCAACGGGGCCAACTTCCTGTGTGTGTGTGTGTGTGTGTGTGTGTGTGTGTGTGTGTGTGTGTGTGTGTGTGTGTGTGTGTGTGTGTGTGTGTGTGTGTGTGTGTGGAGATAAGAGCTGGTTATCAGCGTGTTCTTGTGAGAGAATGAAACGATAACAGTCTGAACTCGCTCTCATCCGGCGTTTGTAGTGAAACCGACCACAAACAACGTGTGTAATCCGTAGATATCCACGTCGAGGTTTAAGGGCCACAAACACACGGACGAACAAACGGAGATCTTTCCTCCAGCAGACCGCGTTCAAACCCCACTGCACAGCTACATGATATTTATGTAACTTCTCCGCCCCCTTCACGTCCAGCGTCTCTGACCTTTAGGCCTCTCGTACCAGACGTGACCTTTAGGAGAAAGAGAAGTCGATCCACAGGAGAGTGACCGGATACATTCATCAACCAAATAGCCGTTAAAGTTCATTGCATTCTGGGAAGTATTCTGTGGGAAAAAAAGCACAGGGCGGAAAACTCAGCTTTTGTTTGGCTGTGACCTTCAACCTAAAGGCCAAGGACCCCGAACTCGTAGAGATGGAGCAGCTTTGACTTCTATACAACCAGAGGACTCGCCCCCTGGTGGTCAGGAGAGAGAATGCAGCTTTAACACATGAAGCTTTGACTTCTATACAACCAGAGGAGTCGCCCCCTGGTGGTCAGGAGAGAATGCAGCTTTAACACATGAAGCTTTGACTTCTATACAACCAGAGGAGTCGCCCCCTGGTGGTCAGGAGAGAGAATGCAGCTTTAACACATGAAGCTTTGATAAGTGGACTTGACTGGTTTCAGTAAAATAGGAAAATCTTCTTCTGGATCTCTCAACACTGGTTTGCTTTTGCCTCTCCTCCCCTCCTCTCCTCCCCTCCTCTCCTCTTCTCTCTCCTCCGTTCTCCTCCCCTCCCCTCCCCTCCCCTCCCCTCCTCTCTCCCCTCCCCTCTTCCTCTCCCCTCCTCTCCTCCCCTCCTCCTCCCCTCCTCCTCCGTCCTCTCCTCTTCTCCTCCTCCGTCCTCTCCTCCCCTCCTCCTCCCGTCCTCTCCTCCCCTCCTCCTTCCGTCCTCTCCTCTACTCCTCCTCCGTCCTATCCTCCCCTCCTCCTCCCGTTATCCTCCCCTCCTCTCCTCCGTCCCTCCTCCTCCTGCCCTCCTCCTCCTCTCCTCCTCCTCGTTCTACTCCTCACCTCCTCCTCCTCTCCTTCCTCCTCTCCTCTCCTCCCCTCCTCTCCTCCGTCCTCCTCCTCTCCTCCTCCTCTTCTCCTCCTCTCCTCTCCTCCCGTCCTCCTCCTCGCCCTCCTCCTCCCGTTCTCTCCTCTCCTCCTCCTCCGTCCTCCTCCTCTCCTCTCCTCCCGTCCTCTCCTCCCTCCTCCTCCCCTCCTCTCCTCCATCCTCTCCTCCGTCCCTCCTCCTCTCCTCCTCCTCTCCTCTCCTCCCTCCTCCTCCTCTCCTCCTCCTCCTCCCCTCCTCCTCTGTTTCTCCTCCTCAGTGCCTCCTCCTCAGGGCTCCTCCTCAGGGCCTCCTCCTCAGGGCCTCCTCCTCAGGGCCTCCTCCTCAGGGCCTCCTCCTCAGGTCCTCCTCCTCAGATCCTACTCCTCAGGGCCTCCTCCTCAGGTTCTACTCCTCAGGGCCTCCTCCTCAGGGCCTCCTCCTCAGGTTCTACTCCTCAGGGCCTCCTCCTCAGGTTCTCCTCCTCAGGTTCTACTCCTCAGGGCCTCCTCCTCAGGGCCTCCTCCTCAGGGCCTCCTCCTCAGGTCCTACTCCTCAGGGCCTCCTCCTCAGGGCCTCCTCCTCAGGCTCTCCTCCTCAGTTCCTACTCCTCAGGGCCTCCTCCTCAGGGCCTCCTCCTCAGGTTCTCCTCCTCAGGTTCCACTCCTCAGGGCCTCCTCCTCAGGGCCTCCTCCTCAGGTTCTACTACTCAGGGCCTCCTCCTCAGGGCCTCCTCCTCAGGTTCTACTCCTCAGGTTCTACTCCTCAGGGCCTCCTCCTCAGGTTCTACTCCTCAGTGCCTCCTCCTCAGTGCCTCCTCCTCAGGTTCTACTCCTCAGTGCCTCCTCCTCAGGGCCTCCTCCTCAGGGCCTCCTCCTCAGGGCCTCCTCCTCAGGTTCTACTCCTCAGTGCCTCCTCCTCAGGGCCTCCTCCTCAGGGCCTCCTCCTCAGTGCCTCCTCCTCAGGGCCTCCTCCTCAGTGCCTCCTCCTCAGGGCCTCCTCCTCAGTGCCTCCTCCTCAGTGCCTCCTCCTCAGGGCCTCCTCCTCAGGTTCTACTCCTCAGTGCCTCCTCCTCAGGGCCTCCTCCTCAGGTTCTACTCCTCAGTGCCTCCTCCTCAGGGCCTCCTCCTCAGGGCCTCCTCCTCAGTGCCTCCTCCTCAGGGCCTCCTCCTCAGTGCCTCCTCCTCAGGGCCTCCTCCTCAGGGCCTCCTCCTCAGTGCCTCCTCCTCAGGTTCTACTCCTCAGTGCCTCCTCCTCAGGGCCTCCTCCTCAGGGCCTCCTCCTCAGGTTCTACTCCTCAGTGCCTCCTCCTCAGGGCCAGCTCCTAGGTGTTCCTGTCAACACACGTTCCTGTTTTGGGTCCTGAGCGTCTCCTCGGGGTGGGGGTGGGGTGGGGTGGGATAGGGTGGAGGAGGGAGGGGGTGACGCAATCTCTGGCCCTCCAAGTGCAACGGGAAAGTGAGTCCAGATGCTGCAGAGCCCCTATGGCCTCCTGAGTCCTGCTGGAGGCCACAGGGGTCACATGACGAGCTCTAGAAGGTTCCCTGTCTCCACACTGAGCTGCTGCTCCTCCTCCTCTCCCTCCTCTTCGTCTTCCTCTTCCTCTTCCTCCTCCTCCTCTTCCTCCTCCTCCTCCTCCTCTTTGTCTTCCTCCTCCTCCTCCTCCTCTTTGTCTTCCTCCTCCTCCTCCTCCTCTTCCTCTTCCTCCTCTTTGTCTTCCTCCTCCTCCTCCTCCTCCTCCTCTTCCTCCTCTTTGTCTTCCTCTTCCTCCTCTTCCTCCTCTTTGTCTTCCTCCTCCTCCTCCTCCTCAGAGGGGAGATGATCATCGTTAGTTAATCAAGAGGAGGACGTTCAGTTAAACTTGAGGACAAACTCTGAATCGATGGGAAGAGACGTTGTTCTCCACGTGGAACCAGAACGAGGAACCCTTCAGAACAATACTTTTTATATTATTTCATATATAAGAAGAATTCAGAATATATATATATGTGTGTGTACATTTGCATCACTGGGTCTGACTATACTGTTGGCAACATTTCACAACTGGGTCCCTGAACACATTCTTTATATTTTTACAACTCTGGGTTGGAGGTTGTTTTCTCTCTCCGCCCTCCATTCCTTTCCTCATCCCCCCTGCCCCCCTCCTCCTCCTTCCCCCCTCCCCACAACTCCTCCCAGCCAATGGAAAGTCAGAGCAGAGCAGCTGTGAGACAATGCTCTTTCTGTAATGTGTGTGTGTTTCAATAGACCAGCGTCAGAGAGTGGCCTCAATGTTCCACATCATCTGTTTCTACACCTCGTTCTGCAGACATGTGGGGGTCCGTTTATCAAATATATATATATATATATATATATATATATATATATATAACTGCAAGAACTTCATACTTAACTAACGCCAGTTGCTTAACTACAAACGTAGTTATTTTACATCATTTTTCGGGCACGTCTCGTTTTACGCTTGTTACATGAACAAAGTCCTTTCAAAATATACCAAAATAAAATAAACAAAACTACTTAATTTAATAAAATACTGAAGTACACGAGTTATGTGACCAATACATCAACGTTGAATTCTTGTTCCACACGAGGAAGGAACGACGCCTTCCCTGGTTCTGGATTACTCGGGTTATCTACGGATCGTATCCCGACCCGCGATCTGTACCTGAACCCAACCGAGGAAACCTACACGCCGGAAGTTTATTTTGAAAAGACAATATATTCACGTAACGAGCGGAAGCTGGCTGGCACCAGTTGTCCTAAGGGACTGTGTAAAGAGATAATTTGGCCATAAAGCTGAAAAATTGAAGTCTGATTTTTGAAATTCTTCAAATCTTGTGAAAATATAACTTTACTCATGTGGACTGTTTTGGTGCTTGAACTTGGTTTACCAAAGTCTTATGTTCACATAAGTGGTGGAATATACGGATAAAATAGTAGATAAATGTCTAAAACCAAATATTTTAATATTGTTTTTTGAGTAGAAGTGATGTCTGTCACTCTACTCCCACCAGCTGTCAGAGGGACTGAGATCAAATGGGACTGAGTCATTACTTCATATACAGATCAAGCTTCATGGGATGTGTGCAGATGAAACATGAACATTACAACCGTTTGTGTTTTCAAACTAAATATTAACTATATCTCTGAAAGTACGTCTCTAACTAAACGTTCTCTTCGTACTTCCTCTCTTCTCTCTGAGCTCTCGATGCAGACTGAATGTAAACACAGTGTTTCTGTAGCGTGAGGTGGTGGGTAGGTCCTTAGGGATTTACTGAGTGTCCATTGGTTAGTTTCATACTGAATGTAATGAGTGTCCATTGGTTAGTTTCATACTGAATGTAAACACAGTGTTTCTGTAGCGTGAGGTGGTGGGTAGGTCCTTAGGATTTACTGAGTGTCCATTGGTTAGTTTCATACTGAATGTAAACACAGTGTTTCTGTAGCGTGAGGTGGTGGGTAGGTCCTTAGGGATTTACTGAGTGTCCATTGGTTAGTTTCATACTGAATGTAAACACAGTGTTTCTGTAGCGTGAGGTGGTGGGTAGGTCCTGAGGGATTTACTGAGTATCCATTGGTTAGTTTCATACTGAATGTAAACACAGTGTTTCTGTAGCGTGAGGTGGTGGGTAGGTCCTTAGGGATTTACTGAGTATCCATTGGTTAGTTTCATACTAAATGTTGACGGGCACATGAATCCACAAATGCCGCTGAGAGGCGGAGCTCGAATCACACAACACGTCGATGCTCCTGACTCGCTGTGTGAGTCACGTACGATCTCGTGAAAACTAGGACACGGAGGTGGAGCGTCTACGAATTCCGTAGACATCTCAACCAGGTCTCTGTGACGTATTATCGCCGAGTAATTAATTTAAACATCGAGGAAACACGTAACCTGTTGGGATCGTTTAAGGCCCAGGACGTGGACGCTGATCCAGGAGGTCTAGAACGTCTGAATGTGTCTCGTTGAGGGTCTCAAGTGTGTCTCCGTCTTTTGTCTCTCTCTGGTAGACGAGTACGGAGCGGGAGGTTTCTCCCACGGGGCGTCCTTCAGGGGAGGGCCTCCTTCAGGGTCCTTCGAGGAACAGGACCAGAGTCTGGGTCCTGGTGCCGGACCAGGGATCGGCTTCAGTCCCGTTCCAGGATCGGGGCCATCTGGTCCCCTCAACAACATCCACATCCCACCGGGGGCCCACGCTCCGGCCAACACCCCCGCCGAGCTGCCTCCCCCCACAGGTAACGTGTCCCCACGACGTCCTCTGGGTCAGTGTCCCACAGGTAACGTGTCCCCACGACGTCCTCTGGGTCAGTGTCCCACAGGTAACGTGTCCCCACGACGTCCTCTGGGTCAGTGTCCCACAGGTAACGTGTCCCCACGACGTCCTCTGGGTCAGTTTCAGTGATGATCCTCCAGCTGGGATGTGTTTCCTGGAAAGAAGGGAGGACCCTTAACTATCAGATATTAGTAATGATAATGAGTCCCAGTGGTGCAAGAACACACACACACACACACACACACACACACACACACACTCTCCGTAACAAGCGCTGTGTGTGTGTTCGCCCATGTTTGCAGAAGAAGAAGATGGAGAGTGAGGATTTTACCTGTGGTCAGATTAATAATAATAATATTATTATTATTATTGTTATTATTATAATTATTATTATTATGTGTGTGTGTGAAATGTTCACTGAATAAATAATTTACTAAAAGAATGAACAAAAGTGTTTTTGTTGACCAACAGAAGCAGTTAAACCAGTTCCTGTTCCCAGATCAGTTCACCCTGTGGACCCCACACTGCTCAACGCCCAGCAGCAGGGTGAGCTCACTCACTCACTCACTCTCTCACTCACTCACTCACTCACTCACTCACTCACTCACTCACTCACTCACTCACTCTCTCTCTCTCTCTCTCTCTCTCACACTCACTCACTCACTCACTCACTCACTCACACAATGCTTACGTGATTCTTTTTCCAGCTCTGTTTTTTTTAGTGAAACGAAAATAAAACTGATCAGAGAGCTGAATATACATATATATATATATATATATATATATATATATATGTATGTGTATATATGTGTATGTGTTATATATCTCTCTATAATATATATTTTGGCTGCGGCTTTCTGATCAGGACTTAGTTTAGTTTCACTAAAAAAGAAAAGACAAACTTATTATATATTTTGTTATACATGTTATATATATATATAACATACATACCTTTTATACATATATATATATATCTCTTATATATATAACACCCTTATACTATCTATATATATATATATAACATATACACACACATACACATACATACATACATACATATCTGTAGCTCCATGTGGGACCCGTTACCGTCGTACAGACTGAAGAGATATTGACTCTAGGATTAGTTGTTTTTCAGATGTTGAAAAATCCTGTTTTTTTTCAACATGTTTCCACTGAAGATGAACTACACGTCCTCCTCACTATCGCTCTCCTTCGTGTCGCGTTAACAGTGAATGTTGAATTCTAAAAGTCACAGAATAAGACCAACAAACAGTGTTATGAGTCTTGGTCCAGTCTGTCCCGCGTGGGATTTGAACCTCTGAGGTTCTCCTGGTATCTCGTGTGTGAGGAGGCCATGAGGGGGGCGCAGGGGGGCGTGGCCTGATCACGTTGTCTCCTTGCTGTCTCCTCTTTCTCGTTTTCTCTGTTTCCTTGTTGTCTCCTTGTTATCTCCTCTCTCTCTCTCGTTTCCTGTCTCCTTGTCGTCTCCTTGTCGTCGCCTCTCTCTCTCGTTTCCTCTGTCTCCTTGTCGTCTCCTTGTCGTCTCCTCTCGTATCTGCTGGAGTCTGAAGTCTCTGTTCTACTGGAGAGATTTATGTTTTTGTTCTTTTGGTTTTCTGTGTGAGCGTCCACCATAGTTGTTCGAGGCAAAATGATAAATGAATAACCAAGTAAAGTCATAAGATCTCTCAAGCACAGAAACTGACGTCAGGCAGATCCACATATTGGGTTGATACGCGCTGGTAACCCTAACCTAACCGCTGCGTAACATATGTATGCCTTTAACTTTATTGGCTGGAATCTGACTGTAACATAGAGGAGATTTGTGTTCTCGGTTTGAGGAGGCGTAGGAGAGATATGAGGATACGAGGCGGCCAAATCTCTTTCGAGGGTCAGAGAGATTAAACTCTAGATGTTTATTCATCTACAGTAATGAGGAGGCAGATCCAAAGACTGACAAAATCAAAACTTTCAATGGATTATGTTTAAGCATCAGTGATGATGTCACTAAATATATAAACCACTCTAGTTTTCTAGATTCAGGTGAATTTCCTTGAATTTTACTTTATGTTAAATATTGAAACTTATTTATGAAACCGATTTATTTCTTTTTGTACAGAAATGTCAATATTCAACAAATCCCAAGTTTTAAATAAACCTGCAAAGAACAATCGGTTTGTTTATTTAGAACATTGATGATAAGAAAAACTGATTTATTTACATAATTGATTTACTGTTTTTATATATACGTGATTTTATATTATACGCAAAAATCTCAATTTAAATCTCAGCTCCTCTTGGAGGAAAGAATCTGATTTGACCCGACAGGTTATGGATCTTAACACCTACTTTATAAAACACTATTTATTGTATTTTAATGGATTTATCTCTTCACAGATTCTAAAGTTTGTGAACAAAGTGTTTCAATGTGATCGGACCAACACAACGATTATTATTATTATTATTATTATTATTATTAATACTATCAGAGAGTCCGTTCTTGGAAAAGTTACAACGGGACCAGTTTTATTTTGGAGGTAACAGGAAGTTACAAAGTGTCTCACCTGCTCTTAAACGTCTCGTTTATTAATTATTTATTAATTATTTATTTATTTACATTATTCATTTAAATATCTGGCTGCTTCTTGAAAACATGTGTCGACGTTCACTTGTTATTTAATTTCAAACTTAAAAACAAGTTAATGAACTCCGTGCTAACACGATAGCCGACGAGCTAACACTTTAGCCTAGGAGCTAACTCGTTGGCCTACGAGCTAACACGTTGGCCTACGAGCTAACACGTTGGCCTACGAGCTAACACGTTAGCCTACGAGCTAAGATGTCTATAAAGGGTTTAATCTCTGGTGCTGATTTACTGACTGACTGATTTCTGGTTTTGGTTCAAACATTTAACAGAAATAAAAGATTCATGGAAACTAAATGTTCTAGTGTTTTTATCTTCAGGACCCTGGTGACGTTTGTTTCTCACAGAAACGTTGTTTATTCTTTATTATAAAGGTATTAAAATAAAACTCTCATCACATGATGATTATTAATCTGCAGTGAAACTCTTTAAACTAACAGGAAGTAGTTTAGTAGTAGTAGTAGTAACTTATTTAATATTTAACAGGATCAAATATTCACATCATCAACTTCATTCAAACAAAACTCATCCACAGAATCAAGTTTCTAAATCTTTATTTAAAATGTAGTTTCTTTATGATTTAACTTCTTATGATAGCTGTCTCTCTCTCTCTGTCTGTCTCTCCATATATATATATATATATATATATATATATATATATATCAGTCTATCTGTCCTCCACATTCCTCCAGAGCCTGTCTTTTCCACCATCTGCTTTTCAAATTAAAAGTCTGTCCTGTCTCACTGCTCTGTTTTCTTCCTGTCTCACTGCTCTGTTTCCTGTCTCACTGCTCTGTTTTCTTCCTGTCTCACTGCTCTGTTTTCTTCCTGTCTCACTGCTCTGTTTCCTGTCTCACTGCTCTGTTTCCTGTCTCACTGCTCTGTTTTCTTCCTGTCTCACTGCTCTGTTTTCTTCCTGTCTCACTGCTCTGTTTCCTGTCTCACTGCTCTGTTTCCTGTCTCACTGCTCTGTTTTCTTCCTGTCTCACTGCTCTGTTTTCTTCCTGTCTCACTGCTCTGTTTTCTTCCTGTCTCACTGCTCTGTTTCCTGTCTCACTGCTCTGTTTTCTTCCTGTCTCACTGCTCTGTTTCCTGTCTCACTGCTCTGTTTTCC
>JACSYO010000050.1:2500-16747 GCA_016806645.1 Ophiodon elongatus | reverse complement strand
GTGTGTGTGTGTGTGTGTGTCTGTGTGTGTGTGTGTGTGTGTGTGTGTGTGTGTGTGTGTGTGTGTGTGTGTGTGTGTGTGTGTGTGTGTGTGTGTGTGTGTGTGTGTGTGTGTGTGTGTGTGTGTGTGTGTGTGTGTGTGTGCTGCTTTAGTTTCTCCTGTAAAAACCTGATGAACTGAAATCTGCCCGCCAACTGAAGACTTTACTTCTTCTAACAGTTGTGTTGCTCCTCCAAATCAACTCGATCCTTCTTCCTAGATGTGTTGTAATATTGGTTATACCCACATACTATAGTATATAGCATAAATACATACTATACATCATTAATACAGCTGTGATGAAAACACTTTGTGTGGCCTTTGGTCTTAAACACATATATTAATTTATTTAAATTACTGCGAGCATTCTGTGACCTTTAAAGTTTAACTGAAGTGAAAGAAAACAAACATCCTCACAGACCTGTGGAGATTAAGATGATTGACCTTTTTTCATGAACACCAATATATTTGCTGACACATCTGTGACTGTAGCTACAAATACATGAATATTTATTCATTTTCCAGCTTTGTGATCTTCAGTTTATTGATATAAAGGAAGCTTGTAACTTTCTGTATATGGAAGACTCACACCATCTGAAATAGTTGTTTTGAAAAATATAGAAAATTAATTGACACCTATTTTTTAGTGTTTAAAGAAACAATGATGGATGTGCTTCATGTTCTGATTATTGGCATCTTTATGATTCAGTTTTGTGGTACATTGCAGAGAAAGCAGAACATGAGTCTTGTGTTTTTGGTTTATTTGTCCTATTTAAAATTCTATATATTATATATCTATATCTATCTACATATATAGATAGCTATAGATATAAATAGAGCTCTCTCACGGCTGCCAGTTTGTCTGTGTTACGTCTCGCCTCGCGCTCGTTGAAGCGCAGCAGTCTGGAGTCCGTGTGAAAGAGTTTGAGTGGCATCGTGGCACGGAAGACCATCCTGCCGCTCTCGGCGTCCCACAGACCAGCTGCGGCCTCGCCCCGCGACCTGTGGACGCCTGCTAGGATTCTCTAATAGCTTCTCAAGGGGTTGATCTCCATCGTGTCTTCAGTTGTCTTTTAATGTCACACTTCAACGTTTCTAACCCACAAACCCTGTGACACGACACTGGACCACATCGGTGGAGTTCCTCTTGAACTCAGTTCTCCTGAGACGCTGCTGCATTTCAAAATGACTCCAGTGTGAATAAAATACATAAAGCTGAGAATGATCGTCTAATATGGAGCTGTGGACTTTTGATTTGAGTGTGTGTGTGTGTGTGTGTGTGTGTGTGTGTGTGTGTGTGTGTGTGTGTGTGTGTTCATCTGATCAATACATGTGATCAGAGGCCTCGATCATCACCACCTGTTGACAAAGTGACGCCAGCAGAAAGTCATGTGACGTCCTCACGTGGTTTCTCATGAGGCGTTCAAAGGCAGATACATGAATCAGCCACAGGGGGCGCTGTCACACTGCTGACTTCTCTGTGGAGGTAAACACAGAGATAAACTCAGGTATTGATCAGTAGAGAGAAACTCAGGTATTGATCATCATTATTATTGTAGTATTTTTTATTGTACTGTAATTATCATGAATAATACTGTAATAATCTTAAATAATACTGTAATAACCATAAATATTACTGTAATAATCATAAATAATACTATATTATTCATAAATAATACTGTAATGATCATAAATAATACTATAATGATCATAAATAATGCTGTAATAATCATACATTTTACTCTAATAATCACAAATAATACTATAATAGTCATAAATAATACTGTAATAATAATAGAAATACTGTGTTAATCATAAATAACATTGTAATATTCATAAATGATACTGTAATAATCATAAATATTACTTTAATAATAATAAACAATACTTTATAATCATAAATAATAATATAATAATCACAAATAATACTATAATAGTCATAAATATGACTAATATGCATGATTATTACTGTAATAATCATAAATAATACTGTACTAATCATAAATAATACTTTAATAATCTTAAATATCACTGTAATAGTCATAAATAATACTGTAATATTCATTAATAATACTGTAATAATAATAAATGATACTATTGTAAGAGTGAAATTGTGTAAGAGTGAAATTGTGTCATCTTGCATACACATATTTAGTATTAGTATTTAGTTCTGTTAAGATGATAATCAGATAAAGGTTCTGACCACTAGTCGGCGCTGTTCGGGCGTCTGGAGGTGAGAGGGTAAAGTGAGGGAGAGAAGAAGAGGGGGAGGAGAAAGAACGTGGACTTGACTGTAGGTTGGAGTGTTGCTGTTGGAACTTTACTAAAGTTATGAGGAAAACCCAGAACGTGTTGGACTGATTTATTCCCGATCATACACCCACGTCGCTTACACTATAATAGTCATAAATATTACTGTAATATTAATGTAGCATACCCCTCCGAAAGATGATCCTGCACTTGTCTGGTGATTTTGACTTTATTGATAAATTCAGAAACCAACTTAAGAGCTTGTGCCTCTTCGGGGGAGTGCTAATACTGTCCATTTGCATTCAAAACTCAAACATATTTTCGTAACTTTTACATCAAAAACCGCGCACAAAGCGACTTCCGTCTTTATTCCGTGAGCCGCCTTCAAAATAAAAGCATCCTCTCTAAAACAGGAAACAAGAGAAATCCAGCCCAAGGCAGACAAAAAACACGAAACAAAAACGGTTTCTAAAACCATAACACAAGTTGGGTTACGAAAAATTAATAAATACTATTGCTCAGCTGAGGCTTCATAAGCCAACGGCAGGCCACGGCCCCTCAACAGTTGCCCGAAAAAGCAGCCTGCGAGAGTTATCTGTCTGTGCGCATCGACCTAAGAGAGCCTCAAACTGACCAGTACATTTGATAATATAGTCCAGTAAAAATGTCCATCGTCGCCTCTCATTGGCTCAGTTTTGCAGCGTGGATTTGGTTAAAGTTTTATGGCTGTAGAATCGATGATTTCCGTTGGTTTAGAATCGGTGCATCGCCTCTTCCAGGCTTACCGGCACTTGAAGTCATCTCTCCTCCCTCTCGTACAGTTGAGCTGAACAACCCCCTCCAGGGGAGTTGCTTATCAGTTTTATTGGGGCCTGGTAGTGGCCTCAGTCTCCTGAAATCCCCTCTCTCTCTATCACATTCCTTATTTACTGGTGTAAGTCATATTATATTATTACAACCTAACAATAGCTTTAAATTTATAATAATACTCAACAATACAGTATGCCTCGAGTACGAGTACCTTATTGCTTTTATAATACGGTTGCCTGCGACATTATAAATAGTAAGTAAATAGTAAGCTGCCTTTCAGCACAAAATAGTTGTAGCCACCAAACGCTGCGTATCGCATTTCAGGAGCCGAGAGAAAATAGTCCCCGTATGTGTGGCTGTTGCTATGCAACAGACAAACAGCATTGGGAACATCACGTTTGTTAGCCGAGCTAGATCTCGCACCACCTCATTCATTCACATTGCTCATTTTATAAAAGTTGCCATTAAAATAACAAAAATGACAATGGGACACTTTCAATAAAATAATATTTAATTTAAACATTTGGCCTAAACATTCTAAATCAATCATAAATGCTAAAATAAAACTAAAGTTACGAGTGACATGGGACTCGACAGACTAACATTAGGCTGTTGTTGACGTTTGTTTATGTTGATTTGGATATCTCCATTAATTGTGCATCCGTAGAAAACGTTTCTCACGTCCCCTTCGTCTCTGATATTGCTTCCGACCGCTCTTGCTCTCTTCGCCGGTGGCTCGGTGTTGGAAGTACCTTCTCCAGCAAGGATATTACTCCAACGCTGTCTTTCATTGAGATTTGGTGCCCAGTAGCTTTGAAGGGAGCTTTCGGATTTATGTCCACTCACTGACATGACGATTACACGAAACATGTTTGGTAACTGTCGAGCTTGAAATGACAACTAACGGTCGCGCAAAATCTACCTGTTATTTAGAGTGCGCACTGATATGGAACGCTGAGGCAAATGTAAACAGGTGTACAGTACATTATGGCTCAATGCAGTACACCCCGTGACTCACTCTCAACCAATCAGAATGCTTGATTTCATCTACCCGTATTATAACAACAATAAGTGATGAGGGGTGAAACAGAGTGTAAACGTTGTCAAAATGAAAAGCAGCATCAGGTGATCAAACATCAACAGAGGTGTTACATTTCTCTCCTTCCAGCAGTTTCCAGCGTCCACAGCTCTGAGTCGGTTCAGCAGCACTCGGCCTGTCGGACAGAGATGAGCTCATCTGATGTTTGTGTTTGGATGTCGTATGTGTACAGATTGTAAAGCCCTCTGAGGACAATTTGTAATTTCTGATTTTGGGCTATACAAAAATAAAATGAATTGAATTGAACATCGTCACAACCTTACTTTCACTTTCACGTTACAACCTGAGTGGGTCACTGTATGGTTCTGTTTTTTTTGCTGAAGTTAAATGTTAAGAGTGAAGGCATAATTTCACATTGAATACAATAACTGTTGAATACATATCTGAAATTCCAAAACGCGGTTCGTCGTTCAGCCAGGAACGTGACCTATCGGCGAATAAGTAAAAAAACATATAAAGGTTAAATTGTTATTCTTATAACATATAAAGGATAAATTGTTATAAATCTGTTAAAACCAAGCTTGTTAACTTGTTTGGCGCCAACTGCAGGCGGAGCGTCGATGGACGAGGCGTTGTAAACGAGGATATAAGAGTGCTGAGTGCTGAACAAAGACCACGTGTCTCTACTGCTGGTTTACAACGGGGTTCTGAACCACGAGGTTACCACGTGGCTCGACGAGACACGTGAGGAAGTCGGCGATGAGTTGCGAATGGGGGTCGTTCGACAGGTGACGATTTGCGGATAGTGTTGTTGTGGCGCCATTGTGTTTCAGAGAACCATTAGCTCTCTGTGGGGTGGATTTAACTGTGTACGGGGAACTAAGGGGTACAGAGGGAATATTACAAAAGGGGAAGAATAAGAATTTTTTCTGTAAAGGTGCCGAATTTAGATAAAGTTGTTGATTGTGGCCTAGCTTTGAGCTTCGAGCCAGATCCTGGAAGGACAAAGGAAAGTTATAGACAAAGGAATTGTGGGGGAAGGGCTGTGATAAGTAACAGCCATTGATTTTATAAGGGGGTGACCCCTAGCGGTGAGGAGTAGTTTGATTCAACACTGAATATAGATTCGGTTTGAAGCTCTAATAAATAAATATATGTATATATATACGTAAGTATATAAAATATAAACTATTTAGAAACTAGACCTACATGTAGTAAAAAAAATAAGTGCAACTAGAGATGATTTATATACCAAGTCATATTTTGACTTTAGAAATTGAACAGAGAACTGGTGGGAATAAGGGAAAGAGCGTTTAGCGGAGGCTAAGGTGTGATTGAATGAGGCGCGGAGACGCAAGACCGGTCGGAAAGAGAAATGTGAAACTAAAAGAACAAATAACTTGTCTCATATGAATTTTCCTGAGAAATAGGAAGGCTCCGGCGTGAGAGTCGGGGCCTGCTCAAGTATGGAGGAAATGGAACTGCGAGAGATTGCAGGCGGAGGAGGAACAACAGGAAAGGACGACAGGACCTGGACCATAACCATTTCTACCAAGGATTCAGGTCCTACACACACACACACACACACACACACACACACACACACACACACACACACACACACACACACACACACACACACACACACACACACACACACACACACACACACACACACACACACACACACACACACACACACAACACACACACACACACACACACACACACACACACACACACACACACACACACACACACACACACACACAACACACACAAAAACACACACACACACACACACACACACACACACACACACACACACACACACACACACACACACACACACACACACACACACACACACACACACACACACACACACACACACACACACACACACACACACACACACACCAACACACACACACAGAGAGAGAAAGATAGATAGACACAGACACACACAAAAAGAGAGCAGAAAGAGGCAGGAAGGTGAACAGAGAGAGAGACAGGCAGGTGAGCACAGAGACACACACACGCACGGAGAGAGATATACACATATAAACACGCACACACAGGACAGATACACACAGGGATACACACAGGGATACACACAGGGATACACACAGGGACAGATACACACAGGGATACACACAGGGATACACACAGGGATACACACAGGGACAGATACACACAGGGATACACACAGGGATACACACAGGGATACACACAGGGATACACACAGGGACAGATACACACAGGGATACACACAGGGATACACACAGGGACAGATACACACAGGGATACACACAGGGATACACACAGGGATACACACAGGGATACACACAGGGATACACACAGGGATACACACAGGGATAGACTAAAGACGTTGAAGAAATAACGACAGACCAAACTGACCAATGACTGAGAACACTGACTGTAAATAACCATGTACGCTTTGCGTAGTTATGAATGTTGGCATGATTCTGTGAATTCTGTGACATTGATGTCACAGTGTGTTTTATAATTGTACTGCTTGTTGTGTTCGGTTAAAAATATAGAAACTAACCATTTTGCCATTGCAGACAATATATTTGGCGTACGTTTTGCACACTGAGAATTAATGTTAACATAATTGAGGTAGAGGAGATTGGAAGGGTAATCAGACTCCATGGACGACAGAAGCGCAAAAATTAGGTCATTCCTCCCAGAGACGGTGAGAAGCTGTCCTCAGACGAGTTTTGATATTGCCTTTTCTGTTCTATAAGGTTGTTTTTTGTTGTAACAGACTGTTTAAATCAAGGAGTATTGCTTTTCTACATATTACCAGTGAATGATAAAACCTATGCAAACCGTGTTTCTCCTCACACCAAATTCACAAGCAGATCCCGAGGGAGCACCTCCCCAGGAGGCTCCTTTGACAAGCATGCGTCTATAGGAGTACCAGGGGGGGGGTCTAATGAGTTTAGAGCCCGGAATCAGATCTCTGCTGGGTTTGAATCCACCTTCTTCGGGTGGTCGACCTGATCCTAGCAGAAAAGGGAGGTGTGTGTGCTCAAAAGTTTTGGGTCCGCTTGTTGTACCTTCATCCCCAACAACACAGCTCCTGATGGCTCGGTGACAAAAGCCCTCGCAGGACTGACGGCGCTGAGTTAGCTGGCAGACGACTCAGGGATTGATGACTCCCTCGCTAACTGGTTGGGTAATATGAATGGCAAATGGAAAAGTGCATTTTGTCCGCGTTAACCACCCTTTGTGTTACAGCTTCCATACTCGACCCTTGCGGTTGTTATTGTATACCTTGCATGGGAGGTCTGTTATAGCGATTAATAAACTCAGTAGGTTCACTATCGAAGGGAGACGATTGATGTATATGATAATGTAATACTGCGGGATGCCAATGTTTTAGCTAGGGGGGACACAGCTAGGGGAATGAGGGTATAAAGACACGGACGACGGGCATCTGAGGTTGAAACATCCATCAAAGCTCATTGTGATCTAGTTGTGTTTTCCAGGGTTTTGGTTCTCACTGTAAAACAGTGAGAAAGGGGGGATTGTTAAGGTTAAATGAAGAAAGCTCCTAAAGCAACTGTCTCGTGCCTTTATTTTGTAACTTTTTCATAATTAATATTTTGTAATTTCTCCATAATTAATATTTTGTAACATTTTCATTATTTATTTTTGTAACAATTTCATAATCAGTATGTTTAGACTAGTTCATAATCAGTATGTTTAGACTATTTCATAATCAGTATGTTTAGACTATTTCATAATTACCATGTGTTAAAACTACCGTATGCTTAAATCGTATTATGGTTACCGTGTGTAAATTATGCCACGGCAGTTAGAGACAATGCATTGCGCGATCGGGGAGGTCCTTTGAAACCTGAAGCGGAACGGGCAACAGGATGACATACTAAAACGGAGACGACACGGGACGGTGGAAGGACCCCGCCGCAACGCGGAGACAGACGACGAGGACTTGAAAGGAATATAAAAGGACGGCAGAGGGATGTGACGGGACTTCTGGGGCGCACAGACGGCAGCGCGGATCGCTGCGCCAGACGTCGGCGAGGCGTGACGCGCACGTCGGCGCGAACCGGAAGTCATTGGGGTCACGCGGCAGGACGAGGGAGACGAGGGCCCGTGATCCTGTTCCATGGGACATTTTTCTTATTTTTTTGTGTGTGTGTGTGTGTGTGTGTGTGTGTGTGTGTGTGTGTGTGTGTGTGTGTGTTCATCTGTTCAATACAGGTGATCAGAGGCCTTGATCATCACCACCTGTTGACAAAGTGACGCCAGCAGAAAGTCATGTGACGTCCTCACGTGGTTTCTCATGAGGCGTTCAAAGGCAGATACATGAATCAGCCACAGGGGGCGCTGTCACACTGCTGACTTCTCTGTGGAGGTAAACACAGAGATAAACTCAGGTATTGATCAGTAGAGAGAAACTCAGGTATTGATCATCATTATTATTGTAGTATTTTTTATTTTACTGTAATTATCATGATTAATATTGTAATAAACTAAATAATACTATAATAACCATAAATAACTGTAATAATCATAAATAATACTACAATAGTTGTGCACGTTACTGTAATTGTCATGAATACTACTGTAATAATCATAAATAATATTGTAATAATAAACAATGTAATAGTCATGAATAATACTGTAATAGTCATGAATATTAAAAAACACAAAAAACAAACAAAAAACAAACAAAACAAAACAAAAAATACTGTACTAATCATAAATAATACTTTAATAATCTTAAATATCACTGTAATAGTCATAAATAATACTGTAATATTCATTAATAATACTGTAATAATAATAAATGATACTATTGTAAGAGTGAAATTGTGTAAGAGTGAAATTGTGTCATCTTGCATACACATATTTAGTATTAGTATTTAGTTCTGTTAAGATGATAATCAGATAAAGGTTCTGACCACTAGTCGGCGCTGTTCGGGCGTCTGGAGGTGAGAGGGTAAAGTGAGGGAGAGAAGAAGAGGGGGAGGAGAAAGAACGTGGACTTGACTGTAGGTTGGAGTGTTGCTGTTGGAACTTTACTAAAGTTATGAGGAAAACCCAGAACGTGTTGGACTGATTTATTCCCGATCATACACCCACGTCGCTTACACTATAATAGTCATAAATATTACTGTAATATTAATGTAGCATACCCCTCCGAAAGATGATCCTGCACTTGTCTGGTGATTTTGACTTTATTGATAAATTCAGAAACCAACTTAAGAGCTTGTGCCTCTTCGGGGGAGTGCTAATACTGTCCATTTGCATTCAAAACTCAAACATATTTTCGTAACTTTTACATCAAAAACCGCGCACAAAGCGACTTCCGTCTTTATTCCGTGAGCCGCCTTCAAAATAAAAGCATCCTCTCTAAAACAGGAAACAAGAGAAATCCAGCACAAGGCAGACAAAAAACACGAAACAAAAACGGTTTCTAAAACCATAACACAAGTTGGGTTACGAAAAATTAATAAATACTATTGTAATAATCATAAATATTACTGTCTCAGTAAAGCAGTGAGAACAAAGGATGAGTATTTTTAATCAAATTGAATCCATAACCTTTTATAAAGTGCTTCATCAACAATAAGTGATGAGGGGTGAAACAGAGTGTAAACGTTGTCAAAATGAAAAGCAGCATCAGGTGATCAAACATCAACAGAGGTGTTACATTTCTCTCCTTCCAGCAGTTTCCAGCGTCCACAGCTCTGAGTCGGTTCAGCAGCACTCGGCCTGTCGGACAGAGATGAGCTCATCTGATGTTTGTGTTTGGATGTCGTATGTGTACAGATTGTAAAGCCCTCTGAGGACAATTTGTAATTTGTGATTTTGGGCTATACAAAAATAAAATGAATTGAATTGAACATCGTCACAACCTTACTTTCACTTTCTCTTACAACCTGAGTGGGTCACTTCTACCTAGTTTTAAGTGACGTACACGCTCAGCTTAAATCCCCATTGGCTCAGATGGAGGTTGAAGGCAGCGCTCCTCCTCCTCCCTCCCTCACTTCAGTCCTGATCCCGGAGCTGAAAGGACCGCGTCGCTTCTCCTCCTGAAGAATAAGAAGAACCAGAACTTGAGCCTTGACCCGTCCCGATGGAGACGTGGACTCTGAGTCTCCTGATGCTCAGCCTTCACGGCGCGGCGGCAGGTGAGTGAACACTTTGTTTCACAAGTAGTTTGAGTGTCCGAGAAGAGACGCTGCGTGTCTTCCTACACTGAGTCTCATCAGCTCTCGGGTGTTTAGTTCCGCCACTTCCTCGTTGACGATATGAAAAATTATAAAAAAGTCACAAATAGTCTTCGAGCCCACGTGAGTGGATCCCGACGTGTTGGTGAGGGAGCCGCTGTTTCCTCGAGCGACTCAGCGAAGAAGGACATTTTTTATTTTTTTTCATTCTTTATTCAACAATTGCGCACATGTACAATTTCATAAATTGTCAATAAGAAACGGCAAAAACTTCTCATGGCCTTTTTGTTAGAACAGCTCTTCAGAGTTTTTATATACATTTCAAACTCTTTGTAAAAAAACACATAAAATAGGTCTTTGTCTTGTAAACTTACACTTATGAATATATAATTTGGTAAAGATAATCAATAAATTCATGATGAACGCCCTTTCCTCACATGTTCTGTTGGACACAAGTGTGTTGCTTCGCTCCCTCTGCTGCCTCTTTGATTCCGGCCTCTACGTCATCAGATCAGGAGCACAGCGCGACGATATGAGAACGTGACGTCACAACAACACTATAAGTAGTGCGCGCTTCTACGTCGGTATTTAACTTGTTCACGTTGTGTACAGAAATGTGCGCTGCGCTTCATTTAGTGCTGTTAACGATGACTGTTGTTTATGAAAGTGTGTCAATATTTAGTGTGAGTTCTCTTCATCCGTGAGACATAATGCACATATTGATGCAGTCAGGAAACACGTCAGCACGCGTCATCTCTCCAGGCTGCTGTGGAGGTTTGGGACTTTTACTCTGAACCAACAAGTCAGTTGATGGTTGTTTAACTACTTCCTGCTTTGGTCGGTGCGATATTTAATATCGTTCACTAATAAACTAGATGACTGACGCTTCACGCGGCGCTCATGAATTATCTTTGTTCTTCGGTCACTTCAGTGTGCACTTCCAACAGGAAACATAAAGTGTAGTCTGTCACTCAATAATACATGTTTCATGACTGGAGAGGAACCAGAGGAACATCATATTCTCTATCAGCCTCTCATGGTTAATAAATAACAAACAAAGATCCAGAGGATAATACGTGCACTCAGAAAAACATCAACATGGAGTTCATATGGTGGTATTGTTTGACCTCCACATATTCTCTAGAGATGATTATGACATTTGACTCCACACACTGAAACACACATCAACACATATCTATATCTATATTTATATATAGATAGATTATCTATATTTATATATATAGATATATATATTGGTGGATATACATAAATTCCTGAAGAGTAATAAGAAATAGAAGTGAAGAAATGTGAGACTAAGTTTGAGCTCGTTCATAAACAGCCGTCATGACATAGTTTGTCCACCAGAGAGCAGCAGTTCACTCTGAAACTGTGAAATGTTCCACTTAGTTTCTGTCTTAGTCACAAAAAACAACAACTAATGAATCTGTATCAAGTGTGTTTATGTTATGTGTTCATATCAAAAACACCATCAGCTGATACATTTCATATTTCAACTGTGTTGACGTCAGTATCGGCCTCAGAAGGCCCGCCTCCGTCTGGCAGTACTGTTGAAGTATTTGATGGATTAACAGGAAATAGATTTATTCTCGGACAGATTTGCAAAAGAGTTTTGTGAGCGGTGCAGAATTATTCAAGTCATAAACATGAGGAACATGCATTCAGACGCAGAGGACAGTGGAGGATTCTGACACAGCAGATGTTGTGAGGATGTCTCGGATGTGCTGCAGTTCTTTTTGATTCTGTGTGCAGGAAAACAACTTTGTTCACAGATTTATTAAAGTGGGAAATATTTCAGTTATTGTGGATTCTTTACTGATTTTTATTGATTATTTACTTATTTATAATACTTGTTATGATTTAGTTTCTTTTTACTATTTATCTTGTTTGCACTTCACCCTATGCTGCTGTAAAGCCTGTAAGTTTCTCCACTACGGGACGAATAAAGGATTATCTTATCTTATCTTATCTTATCTTATCTTATCTTATCTTATCTTATCTTATCTTATCTTATCTTATCTTATCTTATCTTATCTTATCTTATCTTTCTGTTCCAGTGACTCACTCTCTGAAGTATTTCTTCACTGGATCCTCTGGAGTCCCAAACTTCCCAGAGTTTGTGTCTCACACACACACAGACACACACACACACACACGCACGCACACACACACACACACACACACACACACACAGAGACACACACACACACACACACACTCGCACACGCGCGCACACACACACACACACACACACAGACACACACACACACTCGCACAAACACACGCACACACACTCTCACACACACAGAGACACACACACACACACACACACACACACACAGACTCACACAGAGACAGAGACACACGCACACACACACGCACACTCTCTCTCACACACACACACACACACACACAGAGACACACACACATAGACACACACACACACACAGAGACATACACACACTCACACAAACAGAGACACACACACAGAGACACACAAACACACGCACACTCTCTCTCACACACACACTCACACTCACACACACACACACACACACACAGACTCACACAGAGACAGAGACACACGCACAAACACACGCACACTCTCTCTCACACACACACACTCACGCACACAGAGACACACACACATAGACATATACACACACACAGAGACATACACACACTCACACAAACAGAGACACACAGAGACACACACAAAGAGACACACAAACACACACGCACGCACAAACACACGTACACTCTCTCTCACACACTCACTCACACGCACACACGTGCGCACACACACACACAGAGACACATACACACACACGCACAAACACACGCACACTCTCTCACACACACACACTCACGCACACTCGCCCACTCACTCACACACAGACACACACACTCTCACACACACACACACATAGACATACACACACACAGAGACATACACACACTCACACAAACAGAGACACACTCACACTCACACACACACACAGAGACATACACACACACACAAACACACACACAGAGACACACATACACACCCACGCACACTCACATACACAAACACACTCTCACAAACACACAGAGACACACACAGACACACACACAAACAAACACACAGAGACACACTCACACACACAGAGACACACACTGACACACAGGAGACACACAGGAGACACACACACACAGACACACACAGAGACACACACACAGTGACATACACACACACACAGACACACACACACACACAGACACACACACACACAGTGACATACACACACACACAGAGACACACAGACACACACACTCACACACAGAGACACACACAAACACAAGGAGACACACAAACACGCACACTCTCTCACTCACACACACACACACTCACACACACACTCACTCACACAAACAGAGACACACAAAGCCACACACACTCACTCACTCACTCACACAGACACACCCACAGAGACACACAGACACACACACACAAACAGAGACACACACACACACACACACAAACAAACACACAGAGACACTCACACACGCACAGACACACAGACACACAGGAGACACACACACACATACACATACACACACAGAGACACACACACACTCTCACACACAGAGACACACTCACACTCACACACAGACACAGACACACAAACAAACACACAGAGACACACACACACACACACACACACGCACACACGTGCACACACACACACACACACGCAGACACTCATACACACACACACACACACACAGACACACACACACACAGAGACACACACACTCAGACTCACACACACACACTCTCACAAACACACGCACAGACACACACTCACACTCACA
>JACSYO010000049.1:0-16375 GCA_016806645.1 Ophiodon elongatus | reverse complement strand
TGGCTAGTAGCAGGAATATTATGACTAGTAGCAGGGATATTATGACTAGTAGCAGGAATATTATGACTAGTAGCAGGGGAATATTATGACTAGTAGCAGGAATATTATGACTAGTAGCAGGGAATATTATGACTAGTAGCAGGAATATTATGACTGGTAGCAGGGAATATTATGACTAGTAGCAGGGAATATTATGACTAGTAGCATGGGAATATTATGACTAGTAGCAGGAATATTATGACTAGTAGCAGGGGAATATTATGACTAGTAGCAGGAATATTATGACTAGTAGCAGGGAATATTATGACTAGTAGCAGGGAATATTATGACTAGTAGCAGGGAATATTATGACTAGTAGCAGGAATATTATGACTAGTAGCAGGAATATTATGACTAGTAGCAGGGAATATTATGACTAGTAGCAGGAATATTATGACTAGTAGCAGGGAATATTATGACTAGTAGCAGGAATATTATGACTAGTAGCAGGAATATTATGACTAGTAGCAGGAATATTATGACTAGTAGCAGGAATATTATGACTAGTAGCAGGAATATTATGACTAGTAGCAGGGAATATTATGACTAGTAGCAGGGAATATTATGACTAGTAGCAGGGATTATGACTAGTAGCAGGGAATATTATGACTAGTAGCAGGAATATTATGACTAGTAGCAGGGAATATTATGACTAGTAGCAGGAATATTATGACTAGTAGCAGGGAATATTATGACTAGTAGCAGGAATATTATGACTAGTAGCAGGGAATATTATGACTAGTAGCAGGGAATATTATGACTAGTAGCAGGGAATATTATGACTAGTAGCAGGAATATTATGACTAGTAGCAGGAATATTATGACTAGTAGCAGGGAATATTATGACTAGTAGCAGGAATATTATGACTAGTAGCAGGAATAAGGAATATTATGACTAGTAGCAGGAATATGACTGGCAGGAATATTATGACTAGTAGCAGGAATATTATGACTAGTAGCAGGAATATTATGACTAGTAGCAGGAATATTATGACTAGTAGCAGGGAATATTATGACTAGTAGCAGGAATATTATGACTAGTAGCAGGGAATATTATGACTAGTAGCAGGGAATATTATGACTAGTAGCAGGGAATATTATGACTAGTAGCAGGGAATATTATGACTAGTAGCAGGAATATTATGACTAGTAGCAGGAATATTATGACTAGTAGCAGGAATAATATTATGACTAGTAGCAGGGAATATTATGACTAGTAGCAGGAATATTATGACTAGTAGCAGGGAATATTATGACTAGTAGCAGGAATATTATGACTAGTAGCAGGGAATATTATGACTAGTAGCAGGAATATTATGACTAGTAGCAGGGAATATTATGACTAGTAGCAGGAATATTATGACTAGTAGCAGGGAATATTATGACTAGTAGCAGGGAATATTATGACTAGTAGCAGGGAATATTATGACTAGTAGCAGGAATATTATGACTAGTAGCAGGGAATATTATGACTAGTAGCAGGGAATATTATGACTAGTAGCAGGAATATTATGACTAGTAGCAGGGATATTATGACTAGTAGCAGGGAATATTATGACTAGTAGCAGGGAATATTATGACTAGTAGCAGGAATATTATGACTAGTAGCAGGAACATTATGGCTAGTAGCAGGAATATTATGACTAGTAGCAGGAATATTATGACTAATAGCAGGGGAATATTATGACTAGTAGCAGGAATATTATGACTAGTAGCAGGGAATATTATGACTCGTAGCAGGAATATTATGACTGGTAGCAGGGAATATTATGACTAGTAGCAGGGAATATTATGACTAGTAGCATGGGAATATTATGACTAGTAGCAGGAATATTATGACTAGTAGCAGGGGAATATTATGACTAGTAGCAGGAATATTATGACTAGTAGCAGGGAATATTATGACTAGTAGCAGGGAATATTATGACTAGTAGCAGGGAATATTATGACTAGTAGCAGGGAATATTATGACTAGTAGCAGGAATATTATGACTAGTAGCAGGAATATTATGACTAGTAGCAGGAATATTATGACTAGTAGCAGGAATATTATGACTAGTAGCAGGGAATATTATGACTAGTAGCAGGGAATATTATGACTAGTAGCAGGAATATTATGACTAGTAGCAGGGAATATTATGACTAGTAGCAGGGAATATTATGACTAGTAGCAGGAATATTATGACTAGTAGCAGGAATATTATGACTAGTAGCAGGAATATTATGACTAGTAGCAGGGAATATTATGACTAGTAGCAGGGAATATTATGACTAGTAGCAGGAATATTATGACTAGTAGCAGGAATATTATGACTAGTAGCAGGAATATTATGACTAGTAGCAGGAATATTATGACTAGTAGCAGGGAATATTATGACTAGTAGCAGGAATATTATGACTAGTAGCAGGAATATTATGACTAGTAGCAGGAATATTATGACTAGTAGCAGGAATATTATGACTAGTAGCAGAATATTATGACTAGTAGCAGGAATATTATGACTAGTAGCAGGAATATTATGACTAGTAGCAGGAATATTATGACTAGTAGCAGGGAATATTATGACTAGTAGCAGGGAATATTATGACTAGTAGCAGGGAATATTATGACTAGTAGCAGGAATATTATGACTAGTAGCAGGGAATATTATGACTAGTAGCAGGGAATATTATGACTAGTAGCAGGGGAATATTATGACTAGTAGCAGGAATATTATGACTAGTAGCAGGAATATTATGACTGGTAGCAGGAATATTATGACTAGTAGCAGGGAATATTATGACTAGTAGCAGGGAATATTATGACTAGTAGCAGGAATATTATGGCTAGTAGCAGGAACATTATGGCTAGTAGCAGGAATATTATGACTAGTAGCAGGAATATTATGACTAGTAGCAGGGGAATATTATGACTAGTAGCAGGAATATTATGACTAGTAGCAGGGAATATTATGACTAGTAGCAGGAATATTATGACTAGTAGCAGGGAATATTATGACTAGTAGCAGGAATATTATGACTAGTAGCAGGGAATATTATGACTAGTAGCAGGGAATATTATGACTAGTAGCAGGGAATATTATGACTAGTAGCAGGAATATTATGACTAGTAGCAGGGAATATTATGACTAGTAGCAGGAATATTATGACTAGTAGCAGGGAATATTATGACTAGTAGCAGGAATATTATGACTAGTAGCAGGAATATTATGACTAGTAGCAGGAATATTATGACTAGTAGCAGGGGAATATTATGACTAGTAGCAGGGAATATTATGACTAGTAGCAGGGATTATGACTAGTAGCAGGGAATATTATGACTAGTAGCAGGAATATTATGACTAGTAGCAGGAATATTATGACTAGTAGCAGGAATATTATGACTAGTAGCAGGAATATTATGACTAGTAGCAGGAATATTATGACTAGTAGCAGGGAATATTATGACTAGTAGCAGGAATATTATGACTAGTAGCAGGAATATTATGACTAGTAGCAGGGAATATTATGACTAGTAGCAGGAATATTATGACTAGTAGCAGGGAATATTATGACTAGTAGCAGGAATATTATGACTAGTAGCAGGGAATATTATGACTAGTAGCAGGAATATTATGACTAGTAGCAGGGAATATTATGACTAGTAGCAGGGAATATTATGACTAGTAGCAGGAATATTATGACTAGTAGCAGGGAATATTATGACTAGTAGCAGGAATATTATGACTAGTAGCAGGGAATATTATGACTAGTAGCAGGAAATATTATGACTAGTAGCAGGAATATTATGACTAGTAGCAGGGAATATTATGACTAGTAGCAGGGAATATTATGACTAGTAGCAGGGAATATTATGACTAGTAGCAGATATTATGACTAGCAGGAATATTATGACTAGTAGCAGGGAATATTATGACTAGTAGCAGGAATATTATGACTAGTAGCAGGAATATTATGACTAGTAGCAGGGAATATTATGACTAGTAGCAGGGAATATTATGACTAGTAGCAGGAATATTATGACTAGTAGCAGGGAATATTATGACTAGTAGCAGGAATATTATGACTAGTAGCAGGGAATATTATGACTAGTAGCAGGAATATTATGACTAGTAGCAGGGAATATTATGACTAGTAGCAGGGAATATTATGACTAGTAGCAGGGGATATTATGACTAGTAGCAGGGAATATTATGACTAGTAGCAGGGGAATATTATGACTAGTAGCAGGAATATTATGACTAGTAGCAGGGAATATTATGACTAGTAGCAGGGAATATTATGACTAGTAGCATGGGAATATTATGACTAGTAGCAGGAATATTATGACTTGTAGCATGGGAATATTATGACTAGTAGCAGGAATATTATGACTAGTAGCAGGGAATATTATGACTAGTAGCAGGAATATTATGACTAGTAGCAGGAATATTATGACTAGTAGCAGGGGATATTATGACTAGTAGCAGGGATATTATGACTAGTAGCAGGAATATTATGACTAGTAGCAGGGAATATTATGACTAGTAGCAGGAATATTATGACTAGTAGCAGGGAATATTATGACTAGTAGCAGGAATATTATGACTAGTAGCAGGAATATTATGACTAGTAGCAGGAATATTATGACTAGTAGCAGGAATATTATGACTAGTAGCAGGAATATTATGACTAGTAGCAGGGAATATTATGACTAGTAGCAGGGAATATTATGACTAGTAGCAGGAATATTATGACTAGTAGCAGGAATATTATGACTAGTAGCAGGAATATTATGGCACGGGAAAATAAACATGAGGCAGACAGTGTAATAATCAGTTTCGGTATTGAGATGGCGTCAACTGGTTAAAATGTTGTGCGTGAGACATTAGGTCACCTGATACGAGGTCAAAATGGCCGCAGGGGGCGGGGATAAGGGGCGGGGTTAAGGGGCGGGACCTGGGGCTGATCCTGGATCAGAATGTGTCATTATAAAAACTATGTCAATCTGAATGTTCGTGGGTTGTACTTCCGGACAGCAAGTCGCGTTATTTGTAATCTGTGCATTGCAAATAAATCTACGTGTATTGAACTTTGATCCAATCTCTCTGGTATTCTGTGGGGGGTCAATTACTGAGGTCCGTAAGTGAGTTCCTGTGGCGCCTCACTAGCAGTCAGATGGAGCCTCACAGCCCATCCCAGCATGCACTGGGGCAGCTGGTGGAGCAACATGAGCTGGTGGATGTGTGTAGAAGGAGACATGGTGATTAGAGACAGTACACTTGGGCTCACTATAGAGGCGATGTGATGTCCCTGGCTCACTCTAGAGGGGATGTGATGTCCCTGGCTCACTCTAGAGGGGATGTGATGTCCCTGGCTCACTCTAGAAGGGATGTGATGTCCCTGGCTCACTTTAGAAGGGATTTGATGTCCCTGGCTCACTCTAGAGGGGATGTGATGTCCCTGGCTCACTCTAGAGGGGATTTGTTGTCCCTGGCTCACTCTAGAGGGGATGTGATGTCCCTGGCTCACTCTAGAGGGGATGTGATGTCCCTGGCTCACTCTAGAGGGGATTTGTTGTCCCTGGCTCACTCTAGAGGGGATGTGATGTCCCTGGCTCACTCTAGAAGGGATGTGATGTCCCTGGCTCACTCTAGAGGGGATGTGATGTCCCCGGCTCACTCTAGAGGGGATGTGATGTCCCCGGCTCACTCTAGAGGGGATGTGATGTCCCTGGCTCACTCTAGAGGGGATGGGATGTCCCTGGCTCACTCTAGAGGGGATGGGATGTCCCTGGCTCACTCTAGAAGGGATGTGATGTCCCTGGCTCACTCTAGAGGGGATGGGATGTCCCTGGCTCACTCTAGAAGGGATGTGATGTGCCTGGCTCACTCTAGAGGGGATGGGATGTCCCTGGCTCACTCTAGAAGGGATGTGATGTCCCTGGCTCACTCTAGAGGGGATGTGATGTCCCTGGCTCACTCTAGAGGGGATGGGATGTCCCTGGCTCACTCTAGAAGGGATGTGATGTCCCTGGCTCACTCTAGAGGGGATGGGATGTCCCTGGCTCACTCTAGAAGGGATGTGATGTCCCTGGCTCACTCTAGAGGGGATGGGATGTCCCTGGCTCACTCTAGAAGGGATGTGATGTCCCTGGCTCACTCTAGAGAGGATGGGATGTCCCTGGCTCACTCTAGAAGGGATGTGATGTCCCTGGCTCACTCTAGAGGGGATGTGATGTCCCTGGCTCACTCTAGAGGGGATGGGATGTCCCTGGCTCACTCTAGAGGGGATGTGATGTCATGGTTAGAAAGTGCAGCATGTTGCCTGTTGGTTTTACTGATCACGCTCTGGTTTTAATCAACGTTTTAATCACCAACCTGAAGTCTAGTAACGCTTACTGGCATTTTAACACGACTCTTTTAAGTGATACACATTTTAAGGACGTTAGGTTCTTTTGGAGCGGTTTTAAAGGTGTAAAACTTGATTTTAAATCTTTAACACTGTAGTGGGATTGTGGGACGGTGGAGATAAAGCAGCTCTGTCAACAGTACACTCTCAATGTCACACGGGACATCACCAGGTCTATGAAGGATCTGGAGACTGACATTGTGGAGCTGCAGGCCTCAACAGAATCCACTGGAGATCCAGATCACATTAAAGATCTCAAGTCTAAAAAGTCTGCTCTGACAGACCTGCTGGACACTAAGGCCCAGGGGCACTAAGGCCCAGGGGCACTAAGGCCCAGGGGCACTATGGCCCAGGGGGCACTAAGTCTCAGGGGCACTAAGGCCCAGGGTGGAGGATTCTACTCGGTGCTGTTGCTGTGAATGTGCTCGTCTCTGTTCTTAACCCCACTGTATCCTGTGAGGCGGTAGAAACCGTGTTTCACTGTTTTTATTATTGTCACAGACTCTGTGATCTCTTTAATGCCCTGAAGGCTGTTTTAAAGGTTTAGTGAGACCTGGTCTCAGACCACCTTTATCCTGGGGGTCCGTTACCGTAAGGGCGACCTGGTGGCAGGAGAGGCCAAGCTGGCCATCTACAGCAGCAGGAAGAACAGGAAGGAGGGCAGGACGGGGCAGGAAGCACTTCCTGTCTTCAGGGCTTTGGTGAAGGCCAGAGTCTGGATCAATTTTAGGTTTTTTGTCAGCATGGGTAACATGGAGGAGTTCATCCAGACACGGTGCTACACGGAGGTGATCTGCTGCGTGTCTGGAGACAAGTTAACATTTACTACACCCTTCTGAAACAAGAAAGAAGTCACTGTTACTGTTGGTGAACGTGATGACGTGAGAACATGAGAATTGTCCTGTTATACCGATTCTAAATAAAGTTTTGTTAAAATAAAAAAAATCTCTCTCTCTCTCTCTCTCTCGGGTTATGGTTTTGTGTTCATCATGCATATTGCCCCCCTAATTTAACAATAAACCCATTTATTGTTTTGCCTTAAACCTGCGTCTCCCTCTCTTTTGTCAAGGCTTCAGAGCAGGTCGTGACATATACACACACACACACACACACATTAAGTACATGTACACACATTAAGTACATGTACACACATTAAGTACACACACACATTAAGTACATGTACACACATTAAGTACATGTACACACATTAAGTACACACACACACACACACACACACACACATTAAGTACATGTACACACATTAAGTACATGTACACACATTAAGTACACACACACACACATTAAGTACATGTACACACACACACACACACACACACATTGAGTACATGTACACACATTAAGTACATGTACACATTAAGTACACACACACACACATTGAGTACATGTACACACATTAAGTACATGTACACACATTAAGTACACACACACACACACACACATTAAGTACATGTACACACATTAAGTACACACACACACACACACACACACACTAAGTACATGTACACACATTAAGTACACAAACACACTGTGAGCTATCCCATGTCTTGGGAAGGATTTAATTAAAAGGTGTCGGATTTAATGAGGACGAATTCACTGCTATCAGTCAACACACAAACACACACACACACAAACACACACACACAAACACGCACACACAAAAACACACACACAAAAACACAAGTAGACAAATGAAGCAAATATACATACGAATAGTGTGTAAAAATAGAAATATACACACACAGTCACATAAAAACACTCATTTTGCAAAATTCATGGCTTGACAACAGCTTCCACACACAGCAGAGTACTTTACTGAGGACACACTTAATGACATCCTGTTTATACACACACACACACACACACACACACACACACACACACACACACGTATCCTCTCTCCTAACCCAATGAACAGACAGGGAACAGACTTCAAGCTGTGTGTGTGTGTGTGAGGACATACTTAATGACACAAATGTCCTGTCCTGTCCTGACACTGACACAGTGTACACACACACACACACACACACACACACACACACACACACAGACACACACACACTCACACACACACACTTCCTCCAGACTACAAGTGGACACACACTCCTCAAGGTGATGAGTCATACAGAGGAATCAGGTTAATAAGACTGTTTACGTCACAGTGTCCTCTCACAAGGTTAGTTATGGGACTTTCTATCTTTCATGTTTATGTTGAAACCACAACATAACTGCTGTATCACAGAGGGGTTATAGAGGGTTTAGTAGAGGGTTTATGGAGCGTTTAGTAGAGAGGGGCTTCTTGTTTCTATCTTTCATGTTTATGTTGAAACCACAACATAACTGCTGTATCATAGAGGGATTATAGAGGGTTTAGTAGAGAGGGGCTTCTTGGCAACATGTTTTAATGGAGGGTTTATTATAGAGAGTTTTCTTATAGAGTTTTCTCATAGAGAGGTTTCTTATAGAGGGGTTTCTTATAGAGGTGTCTTATAAGGGGTTCTTATGGAGGTGTTTTATAGAGGTGTCATATAGAGGGTTCTTATAGAGGTGTCTTATATAGGTTTGTTATAGAGGTTTCTTATAGAGGGTTCTTATAGAGGTGTCTTATAGAGGGTCTTATAGAGGTTTCTTATAGTGGTGTCTTATAGAGGTGTCTTATAGAGGTGTCTTATAGAGGTTTCTTATAGTGGTGTCTTATAAAGGGGTGTCTTATAGAGGTGTCTTATAGAGGTTTCTTATAGTGGTGTCTTATAAAGGGGTGTCTTATAGAGGTGTCTTATAGAGGTTTCTGATAGAGGTGTCTTATAGTGGTGTCTTATAAAGGGGTGTCTTATAGAGGTGTCTTATAGAGGTTTCTTATAGTGGTGTCTTATAAAGGTGCCTTATAGAGGTCTCTTATAGAGGTGTCTTATAGAGGTCTCTTACAGAAGTGTCTTATAGAGGTGTCTTATAGAGGTTTCTTATAGTGGTGTCTTATAGAGGTGTCTTATAGAGGTCTCTTATAGAGGTCTCTTATAGAAGGGTGTCTTATAGAGGTCGTCTTATAGAGGTCTCTTATAGAGGTGTCTTATAGAGGTCTCTTATAGAGGTCTCTTATAGAAGGGTGTCTTATAGAAGGGTGTCTTATAGAGGTCTCTTATAGAGGTGTCTTATAGAGGTGTCTTATAGAGGTCTCTTATAGAGGTGTCTTATAGAGGTCTCTTATAGAGGTGTCTTATAGAGGTGTCTTATAGAGGTCTCTTATAGAGGTGTCTTATAGAGGTCTCTTATAGAGGTGTCTTATAGAGGTGTCTTATAGAGGTCTCTTATAGAGGTGTCTTATAGAGGTCTCTTATAGAGGTGTCTTATAGAGGTGTCTTATAGAGGTCTCTTATAGAGGTGTCTTATAGAGGTCTCTTATAGAGGTGTCTTATCAAGACGTTTACTTTTACCCAACAGGAAGCATTTGAAGGTATTGTTATGGTTAAAAAATAATTAATTTGATAATTTATGTAAATAGTTTTCAACCCGGCAATGAGAAGCCTAGGACCAGGACCAGGACCAGGACCAGGACCAGGACCAGGACAAGGACCAGGATCCAGGTCCTCGCAGCGTGAGAAGCATCATAAGACAGACTAGAGGCTGTTATGGAGATGTTGTTCAGGTTCTAGTCCCTGAAGTCCTTTTTGGATTCAACAGTCAGACCTGATGGGTCAAATATGTACGTGATACTTATTAAATAATATAAGGCACTTTAACGCTCTGCATTTCTTCACAAACACTACAACAACATTTATGTTTCACGTGGAGTTCATGTCCCAGATCAGCTGATGAGACTCAACATTGAAATATGTCTCTCAGACAGATCTCAGCGGGAGCTGATTTAAGCTCTTCCAATTAGACCTGAACCACAGCTCCCCTTCAGCACTGGACCTCAATCAGAGGCCCAGGTCTAACACAGGACACCATTAGACCACAAGCGCTCCTGATGGGACCCCCCACTGTGCCCCCCCACTGGGACCCCCCAATGGGCCCCCCCACTGGGACCCACCACTGGGCCCCCCCACTGGGAGAATAATCAGTGACACCCTGGCTGTAGATAACGTGGTAGGAGACGAGGCAGCCTGGTTGTGTTTGAGGACTTGAGGAACCGTTAGAGGTTTCTGGGTCCACTGGCACTCAGATCTGGAAGCAGTTTGAACCAGCAGGAGATACAAAGACTTCCCTGACGTTTCACCAGAGACTGGATAGAAGAGGTGAGGTCAACCTTCTGATGTTATGAAGCTACGAGTTACGTAGAGACGGCGTATAGAGACCTGTCAATCACCTTGTAGCCCCGCCCTAAAGCATCCCCTGCTTAATGGTCTGTTAGAGACCTGTCAATCACCTGGTAGCCCCGCCCTAAAGCATCCCCTGCTTAATGGTCTGTTAGAGACCTGTCAATCACCTGGTAGCCCCGCCCTAAAGCATCCCCTGCTTTATGGTCTGTTAGAGACCTGTCAATCACCTTGTAGCCCCGCCCTAAAGCATCCCCTGCTTAATGGTCTGTTAGAGACCTGTCAATCACCTGGTAGCCCCGCCCTAAAGCATCCCCTGCTTAATGGTCTGTTAGAGACCTGTCAATCACCTGGTAGCCCCGCCCTAAAGCATCCCCTGCTTTATGGTCTGTTTGACTCTAAATGGATCATAATTTACTAAATGAACATCATGCTGTATTGAAGAAGACTTGAAACTAGAGATTGAGACATAAACTCATGTTTACAATGTTTACTGAGGGAATAAATCAAGAGAGAAGTAGAGTCATTTTCTATAGACTTCTATACAACCAAAGGAGTCGCCCCCTGGTGGACAGGAGAGAGAATGCAGCTTTAACACATGAAGCTTTGACTTCTATACAACCAGAGGAGTCGCCCCCTGGTGGTCAGGAGAGAGAATGCAGCTTTAACACATGAAGCATCAGAACCAGAGGTTGTCTCATGGGATGAGCACATGATCAGGAGGGTCAGTGGTGGTCTCTCCCTCAGTGGTGGTCTCTCCCTCAGTGGTGGTCTCTCCCTCAGTGGTGGTCTCTCAAGGCAGTAATCTGCCGTCCCTCCACGACTTGTTCTCCTCCAGACTCTGAAGCGAAGGAGAAAGATTGTAGCCGACCGCTCTGGACACAAAGTTTTCAAGTCCACGAGGACCAGGACCTCACAGTCCATCAGGACCAGGACCTCACAGTCTATCAGGACCAAGACCTCACGGTTCATCAGGACCAAGACCTCACAGTCTATCAGGACCATGACCTCACAGTCAATCAGGACCAGGACCTCACGGTTCATCAGGACCAGGACCTCACGGTTCATCAGGACCAGGACCTCACGGTTCATCAGGACCTGGACCTCACAGTTCATCAGGACCAGGACCTCACAGTCTATCAGGACCTGGACCTCACGGTTCATCAGGACCAAGACCTCACGGTTCATCAGGACTAGGACCTCATGGTTCATCAGGACCAAGACCTCATGGTCCATCAGGACCAGGACCTCACGGTTCATCAGGACCAAGACCTCACGGTCCATCAGGACCAAGACCTCACGGTCCATCAGGACCAGGACCTCACGGTTCATCAGGACCAAGACCTCACAGTCCATCAGGACCTCACAGTCCATCAGGACCAGGACAGTCCATCAGGACTCTCTGACGTACTACGGTCAGCGTATTGCCTCACTTCCGGTTGCCTGCGTGTCTGTTGTCCGATAGCTTACTTTCACAGCTCCAGCTAAACCGTAAGAGTTAATTGTGTGACATTGTGTGACATTGTGTGATATTGTGTGATATTGTGTGACATTGTGTGATATTGTGTGACATTGTGTGATATTGTGTGATATTGTGTGACATTGTGTGACATTGTGTGATATTGTGTGATATTGTGTGATATTCTTCAGTACAAGCGGCTAAATCACCTGCTGTGCATCTTAAACACTAATATCACCTTCTTGTAGCGGCTTCTCGCTTAATCCTACAGTTCTATTTACACTTTGTTTGGTTTCTCTAACGGTAGCCACCGTACTCTAGCTCAGCAGCTAGCGATGGCTTCCCTCTCTCCCTCTCCTTCTCCCCCTTGCTCAGTGTGTCACATGCTCAGCCAGTCCTCTGCCTCCCTTAATGATAACGGTACATGTAATAAGTGTAGTTTGTTTGTAGGGTGGAGGCGAGGCTCAGTGAGTTAGAGGCACGGCTCAGCACCATGGAAGCTCAGTCATTAGCCACAGTATTTTGTGTCGTGGCTGAATTTCTTCCGTTTATTGTGTATTCTGCTTGATGATGGCTAATTTCCTTAAAACCTAATTCTGTATAAACTTCACAACTATTTCCTATCTGACTGCTAGTGAGGCGCCACAGGAACTCACTTACGGACCTCAGTAATTGACCCCCCACAGAATACCAGAGAGATTGGATCAAAGTTCAATTCACGTAGATTTATTTGCAATGCACAGATTACAAATAACTCGAGTTGCTGTCCGGAAGTACAACCCACGAACATTCAGATTGACATAGTTTTTATAAAGACACATTCTGATCCAGGATCAGCCCCCGGGCCCACCCCTTAACCCCGCCCCTTATCCCCGCCCCCTGCGGCCATTTTGACCTCGTATTAGTTGACCTAATGTCTCACGCACGACATTTTAACCAGTTGACGCCATCTCAATAACGAAACTGATTATTTCACTGTCTGCCTCATGTTTATTTTCCCGTGCCATAATATTCCTGCTACTAGTCATAATATTCCCCTGCTACTAGTCATAATATTCCCTGGTACTAGTCATAATATTCCCTGGTACTAGTCATGATATTCCCCTGCTACTAGTCATAATATTCCTGCTACTAGCCATAATATTCCCTGCTACTAGTCATAATATTCCTGCTACTAGTCATAATATTCCTGCTACTAGTCATAATATTCCCTGCTACTAGTCATAATATTCCTGCTACTAGTCATAATATTCCTGCTACTAGTCATAATATTCCTGCTACTAGTCATAATATTCCTGCTACTAGTCATAATATTCCTGCTACTAGTCATAATATTCCTGCTACTAGTCATAATATTCCCTGCTACTAGTCATAATATTCCCTGCTACTAGTCATAATATTCCTGCTACTAGTCATAATATTCCCTGCTACTAGTCATAATATTCCCTGCTACTAGTCATAATATTCCTGCTACTAGTCATAATATTCCTGCTACTAGTCATAATATTCCTGCTACTAGTCATAATATTCCCTGCTACTAGTCATAATATTCCCTGCTACTAGTCATAATATTCCCTGCTACTAGTCATAATATTCCTGCTACTAGTCATAATATTCCCTGCTACTAGTCATAATATTCCTGCTACTAGTCATAATATTCCCTGCTACTAGTCATAATATTCCCTGCTACTAGTCATAATATTCCCTGCTACTAGTCATAATATTCCCTGCTACTAGTCATAATATTCCCTGCTACTAGTCATAATATTCCCTGCTACTAGTCATAATATTCCTGCTACTAGTCATAATATTCCTGCTACTAGTCATAATATTCCCTGCTACTAGTCATAATATTCCTGCTACTAGTCATAATATTCCTGCTACTAGTCATAATATTCCTGCTACTAGTCATAATATTCCTGCTACTAGTCATAATATTCCTGCTACTAGTCATAATATTCCCTGCTACTAGTCATAATATTCCTGCTACTAGCCATAATATTCCCTGCTACTAGTCATAATATTCCCTGCTACTAGTCATAATATTCCTTCTACTAGTCATAATATTCCCTGCTACTAGTCATAATATTCCTGCTACTAGTCATAATATTCCCTGCTACTAGTCATAATATTCCCTGCTACTAGTCATAATATTCCCTGCTACTAGTCATAATATTCCTGCTACTAGTCATAATATTCCCTGCTACTAGTCATAATATTCCTGCTACTAGTCATAATATTCCCTGCTACTAGTCATAATATTCCTGCTACTAGTCATAATATTCCTGCTACTAGTCATAATATTCCTGCTACTAGTCATAATATTCCTGCTACTAGTCATAATATTCCTGCTACTAGTCATAATATTCCCTGCTACTAGTCATAATATTCCTGCTACTAGTCATAATATTCCCTGCTACTAGTCATAATATTCCTGCTACTAGTCATAATATTCCCTGCTACTAGTCATAATATTCCTGCTACTAGTCATAATATTCCTGCTACTAGTCATAATATTCCTGCTACTAGTCATAATATTCCTGCTACTAGTCATAATATTCCTGCTACTAGTCATAATATTCCTGCTACTAGTCATAATATTCCTGCTACTAGTCATAATATTCCCTGCTACTAGTCATAATATTCCTGCTACTAGTCATAATATTCCCTGCTACTAGTCATAATATTCCTGCTACTAGTCATAATATTCCTGCTACTAGTCATAATATTCCTGCTACTAGTCATAATATTCCCTGCTACTAGTCATAATATTCCTGCTACTAGTCATAATATTCCTGCTACTAGTCATAATATTCCTGCTACTAGTCATAATATTCCCTGCTACTAGTCATAATATTCCTGCTACTAGTCATAATATTCCCTGCTACTAGTCATAATATTCCTGCTACTAGTCATAATATTCCCTGCTACTAGTCATAATATTCCCTGCTACTAGTCATAATATTCCTGCTACTAGTCATAATATTCCCTGCTACTAGTCATAATATTCCTGCTACTAGTCATAATATTCCTGCTACTAGTCATAATATTCTGCTACTAGTCATAATATTCCCTGCTACTAGTCATAATATTCCTGCTACTAGTCATAATATTCCCTGCTACTAGTCATAATATTCCCTGCTACTAGTCATAATATTCCTGCTACTAGTCATAATATTCCCTGCTACTAGTCATAATATTCCTGCTACTAGTCATAATATTCCCTGCTACTAGTCATAATATTCCCTGCTACTAGTCATAATATTCCTGCTACTAGTCATAATATTCCTGCTACTAGTCATAATATTCCTGCTACTAGTCATAATATTCCTGCTACTAGTCATAATATTCCTGCTACTAGTCATAATATTCCTGCTACTAGTCATAATATTCCTGCTACTAGTCATAATATTCCCTGCTACTAGTCATAATATTCCTGCTACTAGTCATAATATTCCCTGCTACTAGTCATAATATTCCTGCTACTAGTCATAATATTCCTGCTACTAGTCATAATATTCCTGCTACTAGTCATAATATTCCCTGCTACTAGTCATAATATTCCTACTACTAGCCATAATATTCCCTGCTACTAGTCATAATATTCCCTGCTACTAGTCATAATATTCCCTTCTACTAGTCATAATATTCCCTGCTACTAGTCATAATATTCCTGCTACTAGTCATAATATTCCTGCTACTAGTCATAATATTCCCTGCTACTAGTCATAATATTCCTGCTACTAGTCATAATATTCCTGCTAGTAGTCATAATATTCCCTGCTACTAGTCATAATATTCCTGCTACTAGTCATAATATTCTTGCTACTAGTCATAATATTCCTGCTACTAGTCATAATATTCCTTGCTACTAGTCATAATATTCCTGCTACTAGTCATAATATTCCTGCTACTAGTCATAATATTCCCTGCTACTAGCCATAATATTCCCTGCTACTAGTCATAATATTCCCTGCTACTAGTCATAATATTCCTGCTACTAGTCATAATATTCCTGCTACTAGTCATAATATTCCTGCTACTAGTCATAATATTCCCTGCTACTAGTCATAATATTCCTGCTACTAGTCATAATATTCCTGCTACTAGTCATAATATTCCCTGCTACTAGTCATAATATTCCTGCTACTAGTCATAATATTCCTGCTACTAGTCATAATATTCCCTGCTACTAGTCATAATATTCCCTGCT
>JACSYO010000048.1:0-11067 GCA_016806645.1 Ophiodon elongatus | reverse complement strand
ACATGAAACTTGATGTCTGCTGTTCTCGGAAAATTCATTGAGGAAAATCAAGTAAAATGTGTATTTTTCAACAAAATCCACTCTTGGCCTCTTCCCAGCCGAAACGTCTTTTAAGAGCATTCAACTGAAATGCAGCTTTAAGGCAGAAAAGTGATGAGAAGTGCATGTATTCATAAATATAACATGAACCTTGAAAGTCTGCTGTTCTGGGACAATTTTTTGAGGAAAATCAAGTAAACTGTGTATTTTTAACAAAATCCACTTGGCCTCTTCCCAGCCGAAATGTCTTTTCAGGCCATAAATACTGAAAATGCAGCATTAAGGCAGAAAAGTGATGAGAAATGTATTCATGAATATAACATGAACCTTGAAATTCTACTGTTCTGGGAGACTTTATAGAGGAAAATCAAGTAAACTGTGTATTTTTCAACAAAATCCACTTTGGCCTCTTCCCAGCCGAAATGTCTTTTCAGACCATAAATACTGAAAATGCAGCTTAAGGCAAAAGTGATGAGAACATCATGTATTCATGAATATAACATGAACCTTGAAAGTCTGCTGTTCTGGGAGACTTTATAGAGGAAAATCATAACTGTGTATTTTTCAACAAAATCCACTTTTGGCCTCTTCCAGCCAAATGTCTTTTCGTACATCAAATACTGAAAATGCAGCTTTAAGGCAGAAAAGTGATGAGAACATCATGTATTCATGAATATAACATGAAACTTGAAAGTCTGCTGTTCTGCGAGACTTTATAGAGGAAAATCAAGTAAACTGTGTATTTTTCAACAAAATCCACTTTTGGCCTCTTCCCAGCCGAAACGTCTTTTCAGACCATAAATACTGAAAATGCAGCTTTAAGGCAGAAAAGTGATGAGAACATCATGTATTCATAAATATAACATGAACCTTGAAAGTCTGCTGTTCTGGGAGACTTGTAGAGAAATCAAGTAAACTGTGTATTTTTCAACAAAATCCACTTTTGGCCTCTTCAGCCAAATCGTCTTTTCAGGCCATAAATACTGAAAATGCAGCTTAGCAGAAAAGTGATGAGAACATCATGTATTCATGAATATAACATGAACTTAAAGTCTACTGTTCTGGGAGACTTTATAGAGGAAAATTAAGTAAACTGTGTAATTGCAACAAAATCCACTTTCCAACCGAAACGTCTTTTAAGAGCATACAACATTAAAATGCAGCTTCAAGCAAAAAGTGATGAGAACATCATGTATTCATGAAATTAACATGAAACTTGAGAGTCTGCTGTTCTGGAAAATTGTATTGAGGAAAATCAAGTAAACTGTGTATTTTTCAACAAAATCCACTTTTGGCCTCTTCCCAGCCGAAATGTCTTTTAAGAGCATACAACGTGGAAATGCAGCTTTAAGGCAGAAAAGTGATGAGAACATCATGTATTCATGAATATAACATGAAACTTGATGTCTGCTGTTCTGGGAAGCTTCATTGAGGAAAATCAAGTAAACTGTGTATTTTTCAACAAAATCCACTTTTGGCCTCTTCCCAGCCGAAATGTCTTTTCAGACCATAAATACTGAAAATGCAGCTTTAAGGCAGAAAAGTGATGAGAACATCATGTATTCATGAAATTAACATGAAACTTGAGACTGCTGTTCTGGGAGACTTTATAGAGGAAAATCAAGTAAACTGTGTATTTTTCAACAAAATCCACTTTTGGCCTCTTCCCAGCCGAAATGTCTTTTCAGACCATAAATACTGAAAATGCAGCTTTAAGGCAGAAAAGTGATGAGAACATCATGTATTCATGAATATAACATGAACCTTGAAATTCTGCTGTTCTGGGAGACTTTATAGAGGAAAATCAAGTAAACTGTGTATTTTTCAACAAAATCCACTTTTGGCCTCTTCCCAGCCGAAATGTCTTTTCAGGCCATAAATACTGAAAATGCAGCTTTAAGGCAGAAAAGTGATGAGAACATCATGTATTCATGAATATAACATGAACCTTGAAATTCTACTGTTCTGGGAGACTTTATAGAGGAAAATTAAGTAAACTGTGTAATTTGCAACAAAATCCACTTTTGGCCTCTTCCCATCCGAAACGTCTTTTAAGAGCATACAACATTAAAATGCAGCTTCAAAGCAAAAAAGTGATGAGAACATCATGTATTCATGAAATTAACATGAAACTTGAGAGTCTGCTGTTCAGGGAAAATTGTATTGAGGAAAATCAAGTAAACTGTGTAATTTGGAACAAAATCCACTTTTGGCCTCTTCCTAACCGAAATGTCTTTTAAGAACATACAAAGTGGAAATGCAGCTTTATGGCAGAAAAGTGATGAGAACATCATGTATTCATGAATATAACATGAAACTTGATGTCTGCTGTTCTCGGAAGCTTCATTGAGGAAAATCTAGTAAACTGTATTTTTCAACAAAATCCACTTTTGGCCTCTTCCCAGCCGAAACGTATTTTTAGAGCATTCAACTTTGAAATGCAGCTTTAAGGCAGAAAAGTGATGAGAAGTGCATGTATTCATAAATATAACATGAACCTTGAAAGTCTGCTGTTCTGGGAGACTTTATAGAGGAAAATCAAGTAAACTGTGTATTTTTCAACAAAATCCACTTTTGGCCTCTTCCCAGCCGAAAAGTCTTTTCAGACCATAAATACTGAAAATGCAGCTTTAAGGCAGAAAAGTGATGAGAACATCATGTATTCATGAATATAACATGAACCTTGAAATTCTACTGTTCTGGGAGACTTTATAGAGGAAAATCAAGTAAACTGTGTATTTTTCAACAAAATCCACTTTTGGCCTCGACCCAACTGAAACGTCTTTTTAGACCATAAATACTGAAAATGCAGCTTTAAGGCAGAAAAGTGATGAGAACATCATGTATTCATGAATAGAACATGAACCTTGAAAGTCTGCTGTTCTGGGAGACTTTGTAGAGGAAAATCAAGTAAACTGTGTATTTTGCAACAAAATCCACTTTTGGCCTCTTCCCAGCCGAAACGTCTTTTCAGGCCATAAATACTGAAAATGCAGCTTTAAGGCAGAAAAGTGATGAGAACATCATGTATTCATGAATATAACATGAACCTTGAAATTCTACTGTTCTGGGAGACTTTATAGAGGAAAATTAAGTAAACTGTGTAATTTGGAACAAAATCCACTTTTGGCCTCTTCCTAACCGAAATGTCTTTTAAGAACATACAAAGTGGAAATGCAGCTTTATGGCAGAAAAGTGATGAGAACATCATGTATTCATGAATATAACATGAAACTTGATGTCTGCTGTTCTCGGAAGCTTCATTGAGGAAAATCTAGTAAACTGTATTTTTCAACAAAATCCACTTTTGGCCTCTTCCCAGCCGAAACGTATTTTAAGAGCATACAACTTTGAAATGCAGCTTTAAGGCAGAAAAGTGATGAGAAGTGCATGTATTCATAAATATAACATGAACTTTGAAAGTCTGCTGTTCTGGGAGACTTTATAGAGGAAAATCAAGTAAACTGTGTATTTTTCAACAAAATCCACTTTTGGCCTCTTCCCATCCGAAACGTCTTTTAAGAGCATACAACGTGGAAATGCAGCTTTAAGGTAGAAAAATGATGAGAACATCATGTATTCATGAAATTAACATGAAACTTGAGAGTCTGCTGTTCACGGAAAATTGTATTGAGGAAAATCAAGTAAACTGTGTAATTTGGAACAAAATCCACTTTTGGCATCTTCCCAGCCGAAAGGTATTTTAAGAGCATACAACGTGGAAATGGAGCTTTAAGACAGAAAAGTGATGAGAACATCATGTATTCATGAATATAACATGAACCTTGAAAGTCTGCTTTTCTGGGAGACTTTATAGAGGAAAATCAAGTAAACTGTGTATTTTTCAACAAAATCCACTTTTGGCCTCGACCCAACTGAAACGTCTTTTTAGACCATAAATACTGAAAATGCAGCTTTAAGGCAGAAAAGTGATGAGAACATCATGTATTCATGAATAGAACATGAACCTTGAAAGTCTGCTGTTCTGGGAGACTTTGTAGAGGAAAATCAAGGAAACTGTGTATTTTGCAACAAAATCCACTTTTGGCCTCTTCCCAGCCGAAATGTCTTTTCAGGCCATAAATACTGAAAATGCAGCTTTAAGGCAGAAAAGTGATGAGAACATCATGTATTCATGAATATAACATGAACCTTGAAATTCTACTGTTCTGGGAGACTTTATAGAGGAAAATTAAGTAAACTGTGTAATTTGCAACAAAATCCACTTTTGGCCTCTTCCCAACCGAAACGTCTTTTAAGAGCATACAACATTAAAATGCAGCTTCAAAGCAAAAAAGTGATGAGAACATCATGTATTCATGAAATTAACATGAAACTTGAGAGTCTGCTGTTCAGGGAAAATTGTATTGAGGAAAATCAAGTAAACTGTGTAATTTGGAACAAAATCCACTTTTGGCCTCTTCCTAACCGAAATGTCTTTTAAGAACATACAAAGTGGAAATGCAGCTTTATGGCAGAAAAGTGATGAGAAGTGCATGTATTCATAAATATAACATGAACTTTGAAAGTCTGCTGTTCTGGGAGACTTTATAGAGGAAAATCAAGTAAACTGTGTATTTTTCAACAAAATCCACTTTTGGCCTCTTCCCATCCGAAACGTCTTTTAAGAGCATACAACGTGGAAATGCAGCTTTAAGGTAGAAAAATGATGAGAACATCATGTATTCATGAAATTAACATGAAACTTGAGAGTCTGCTGTTCACGGAAAATTGTATTGAGGAAAATCAAGTAAACTGTGTAATTTGGAACAAAATCCACTTTTGGCATCTTAACAGCCGAAAGGTATTTTAAGAGCATACAACGTGGAAATGGAGCTTTAAGACAGAAAAGTGATGAGAACATCATGTATTCATGAATATAACATGAACCTTGAAAGTCTGCTTTTCTGGGAGACTTTATAGAGGAAAATCAAGTAAACTGTATTTTTCAACAAATTCCACTTTTGGCCTCTTCCCATCTGAAACGTCTTTGAAAAGCATACAACCTGGAAATGCAGCTTTAAGGCAGAAAAATGATGAGAACATCATGTATTCATGAAATTAACATGAAATTTGAAAGTCTGCTGTTCAGGGAAAATTGTATTGAGGAAAATCAAGTAAACTGTGTAATTGGGAACAAAATCCACTTTTGGCCTCTTCACAACCGAAATGTCTTTTAAGAACATACAAAGTGGAAATGCAGCTTTAAGGCAGAAAAATGATGAGCACATCATGTATTCATGAATATAACATGAAAATTCAATGTCAACTTTTCTGGAATACTTTATAGAGGAAAATCAAGAAAACTGTATATTTTGCAACAAAATCCACTTTTGGCCTGGACCCAGCCGAAACGTCTTTTCAGACCATAAATACTGAAAATTCAGCTTTAAGGCAGAAAAGTGATGAGAACATCATGTATTCATGAATATAACATGAAACTTTAAATTATGCTGTTCTGGGAGACTTTATAGAGGAAAATCAAGTAAACTGTGTATTTTTCAACAAAATCCACTTTTGGCCTCTTCCCAGCCGAAAAGTCTTTTCAGACCATAAATACTGAAAATGCAGCTTTAAGGCAGAAAAGTGATGAGAACATCATGTATTCATGAAATTAACATGAAACTTGAGACTGCTGTTCTGGGAGACTTTATAGAGGAAAATCAAGTAAACTGTGTATTTTTCAACAAAATCCACTTTTGGCCTCTTCCCAGCCGAAATGTCTTTTCAGGCCATAAATACTGAAAATGCAGCTTTAAGGCAGAAAAGTGATGAGAACATCATGTATTCATGAATATAACATGAACCTTGAAATTCTACTGTTCTGGGAGACTTTATAGAGGAAAATTAAGTAAACTGTGTAATTTGCAACAAAATCCACTTTTGGCCTCTTCCCATCCGAAACGTCTTTTAAGAGCATACAACATTAAAATGCAGCTTCAAAGCAAAAAAGTGATGAGAACATCATGTATTCATGAAATTAACATGAAACTTGAGAGTCTGCTGTTCAGGGAAAATTGTATTGAGGAAAATCAAGTAAACTGTGTAATTTGGAACAAAATCCACTTTTGGCCTCTTCCTAACCGAAATGTCTTTTAAGAACATACAAAGTGGAAATGCAGCTTTATGGCAGAAAAGTGATGAGAACATCATGTATTCATGAATATAACATGAAACTTGATGTCTGCTGTTCTCGGAAGCTTCATTGAGGAAAATCTAGTAAACTGTATTTTTCAACAAAATCCACTTTTGGCCTCTTCCCAGCCGAAACGTATTTTAAGAGCATACAACGTGGAAATGCAGCTTTAAGGCAGAAAAGTGATGAGAAGTGCATGTATTCATAAATATAACATGAACCTTGAAAGTCTGCTGTTCTGGGAGACTTTATAGAGGAAAATCAAGTAAACTGTGTATTTTTCAACAAAATCCACTTTTGGCCTCTTCCCATAACATGAACCTTGAAATTCTACTGTTCTGGGAGACTTTATAGAGGAAAATCAAGTAAACTGTGTATTTTCAACAAAAATCCACTTTTGGCCTCCCAGCGAGAAATGTCTTTCAGTTCATAAATACTGAAAATGCAGCTTTAAGGCAGAAAAAGTGATGAGAACATCATGTATTCATGAATAGAACATGAACAGCGAAATTCTACTCTTCTGGGAGACTTTATACAAGAAAATCAAGTAAACTGTGTATTTTTCAACAAAATCCACTTTTGGCCTCGACCCAACTGAAACGTCTTTTTAGACCATAAATACTGAAAATGCAGCTTTAAGGCAGAAAAGTGATGAGAACATCATGTATTCATGAATAGAACATGAATCTTGAAAGTCTGCTGTTCTGGGAGACTTTGTAGAGGAAAATCAAGGAAACTGTGTATTTTGCAACAAAATCCACTTTAAGCCTCTTCCCAGCCGAAACGTCTTTTCAGGCCATAAATACTGAAAATGCAGCTTTAAGGCAGAAAAGTGATGAGAACATCATGTATTCATGAATATAACATGAACCTTGAAATTCTACTGTTCTGGGAGACTTTATAGAGGAAAATTAAGTAAACTGTGTAATTTGCAACAAAATCCACTTTTGGCCTCTTCCCAACCGACACGTCTTTTAAGAGCATACAACATTAAAATGCAGCTTCAAAGCAAAAAAGTGATGAGAACATCATGTATTCATGAAATTAACATGAAACTTGAGAGTCTGCTGTTCACGTAAAATTGTATTGAGGAAAATCAAGTAAACTGTGTCATTTGGAACAAAATCCACTTTTGGCATCTTCCCAGCCGAAAGGTATTTTAAGAGCATACAACGTGGAAATGGAGCTTTAAGACAGAAAAGTGATGAGAACATCATGTATTCATGAATAGAACATGAACCTTGAAATTCTACTCTTCTGGGAGACTTTATACAGGAAAATCAAGTAAACTGTGTATTTTTCAACAAAATCCACTTTTGGCCTCGACCCAACTGAAACGTCTTTTTAGACCATAAATACTGAAAATGCAGCTTTAAGGCAGAAAAGTGATGAGAACATCATGTATTCATGAATATAACATGAACCTTGAAAGTCTGCTGTTCTGCGAGACTTTGTAGAGGAAAATCAAGGAAACTGTGTATTTTGCAACAAAATCCACTTTAAGCCTCTTCCCAGCCGAAACGTCTTTTCAGGCCATAAATACTGAAAATGCAGCTTTAATGCAGAAAAGTGATGAGAACATCATTTATTCATGAATATAACATGAACCTTGAAATTCTACTGTTCTGGGAGACTTTACGGAGGAAAATTAAGTAAACTGTAATTTGCAACAAAATCCACTTTTGGCCTCTTCCCAACCGAAACGTCTTTTAAGAGCATATAACATTAAAATGCAGCTTCAAAGCAAAAAAGTGAGGAGAACATCATGTATTCATGAAATTAACATGAAACTTGAGAGTATGCTGTTCATGGAAAATTGTATTGAGGAAAATCAATTAAACTGTGTAATTTGGAACAAAATCCACTTTTGGCCTCTTCCTAACCGAAATGTCTTTTAAGAACATACAAAGTGGAAATGCAGCTTTATGGCAGAAAAGTGATGAGAACATCATGTATTCATGAATATAACATGAAACTTGATGTCTGCTGTTCTCGGAAGCTTCATTGAGGAAAATCTAGTAAACTGTATTTTTCAACAAAATCCACTTTTGACCTCTTCCCAGCCGAAACGTATTTTAAGAGCATACAACGTGGAAATGCAGCTTCAAAGCAAAAAAGTGATGAGAACATCATGTATTCATGAAATTAACATGAAACTTGAGAGTCTGCTGTTCTGGGAGAATCATTTGAGGAAAATCAAGTAAACTGTGTTTTTTCCAACAAAATCCACTTTTGGCCTCTTCTCAAAAACTCTGAAAATTCAGATAGACATTCAGAATACGGACCTGGAGCCCGGTACATTATAACAAATATAATTGGCTGTAGTTTTTTCCAGTTTGGATGTGAAAGACTAAGAACAAGGCTTTCAAATGAGTTGTAGTTTAATTCAGGTTTATTAATAGGCTTGAGTCAAAGATAGCTGCTACTCCACCTCCTCGGCCGGTGCCTCGAGGAATGTGAGTTTATTATTAGATCAGATGTGACTTGGAGGAGTTGATTCATCTAGGCTGACATATTCTTCATGACACAGCCAGGTTTCAGTAAGACAGAATAGATCAATGTCTGATATTAAATAATTTTCTAAAACAGCTTTAGATGACGAAGATCTGATATTTAAGAGTTCATATTTAATTCTCCTATTTTGTTGCACTGTTGCGTTGGTGGTGTTAACTTTTATGAGATTATTTTGTATAACTCCTCTTCTGGTTACTTTTGATTTATTAATTTAAGATGGAAACATCATATATTCATGTACATAACATGATACTTCACAGTCTGCTATTATGGGATAATTTATAGAGGAATATCAAGTAAACTGTGTATTTTGCAACAAAATCCACTTTTGAACTGTTCGCAGGCTGAAACGCCTTTTAAGACCATAAAAACTAAAAATACATTTTTAAGGCAGAAAAGTGATGGAAACATAATATATCAATGTACATATCATGATAATTGAAAGTTTGCTATTTTGGGATAATTTAAAAAGGAATATCAAGTAAACTGTGTATTTTGCAACAAAATCCACTTTTGGCCTGGTCTAAGGCTGAAACGCCTTTTAAGACCATAAAAACTGAAAATGCAGCTGTAAGGCAATAAATTGATTGAAACATTACATATTTATGAATATAAAATGGACCTGGACAGTTTGCTATTTTGGGAGACTTTATGGAGGAATAGCAAGTAAACTGTGTATTTTGCAACAAAATCCACTTTTGAACTGTTCGCAGGCTGAAACGCCTTTTAAGACCATAAAAACTGAAAATGCAGTTGTAAGGCTGAAAAGTGATGGAAACATCATATATTCATATACATAACATGATACTTGAAAGTCTGCTATTCTAGGATAATTTATAGAGGAATATCAAGTAAACTGTGTATTTTGCAACAAAATCCACTTTTGAACTGTTCGCAGGCTGAAACTCCTTTTAAGACCATAAAAACTGAAAATTCATTTTTAAGGCAGAAAAGTGATGGAAACATAATATAACAATGTACATAACATGATAATTGAAAGTTTGCTATTCTGGGATAATTTAAAAAGGAATATCAAGTAAACTGTGTATTTTGCAACAAAATCCACTTTTGAACTGTTCGCAGGCTGAAACGCCTTTTAAGACCATAAAAACTGAAAATGCAGTTGTAAGGCTGAAAAGTGATGGAAACATCATATATTCATGTACATAACATGATACTTGAAAGCCTGCTATTCTAGGATAATTTATAGAGGAATATCAAGTAAACTGTGTATTTTGCAACAAAATCCACTTTTGAACTGTTCGCAGGCTGAAACGCCTTTTAAGACCATAAAAACTGAAAATGCAGTTGTAAGGCTGAAAAGTGATGGAAACATCATATATTCATGTACATAACATGATACTTGAAAGTATGCTATTCTAGGATAATTTATAGAGGAATATCAAGTAAACTGTTTATTTTGCAACAAAATCCACTTTTGAACTGTTCGCAGGCTGAAACGTCTTTTAAGACCATAAAAACTGAAAATTCATTTTTAAGGCAGAAAAGTGATGGAAACATAATATAACAATGTACATAACATGATAATTGAAAGTTTGCTATTCTGGGATAATTTAAAAAGGAATATCAAGTAAACTGTGTATTTTGCAACAAAATCCACTTTTGGCTTGGTCGTAGGCTGAAACGCCATTTCAGACCATAAAAACTGAAAATGCAGTTGTAAGGCAGAAAAGTGATGGAAACATCATATATTCATGTACATAACATGATACTTGAAAGTCTGCTATTCTAGGATAATTTATAGAGGAATATCAAGTAAACTGTGTATTTTGCAACAAAATCCACGTTTGAACTGTTCGCAGGCTGAAACGCCTTTTAAGACCATAAAAACTGAAAATGCAGTTGTAAGGCTGAAAAGTGATGGAAACATCATATATTCATGTACATAACATGATACTTGACAGTCTGCTATTCTGTGATAATTTATAGAGGAATATCAAGTAAACTGTGTATTTTGCAACAAAATCCACTTTTGAACTGTTCACAGGCTGAAACGCCTTTTAAGACCATAAAAACTGAAAATGCAGTTGTAAGGCAGAAAAGTGATGGAAACATCATATATTCATGTACATAACATGATACTTGAAAGTCTGCTATTCTAGGATAATTTATAGAGGAATATCAAGTAAACTGTGTATTTTGCAACAAAATCCACTTTTGAACTGTTCGCAGGCTGAAACGCCTTTTAAGAACATAAAAACTGAAAATTCATTTTTAAGGCAGAAAAGTGATGGAAACATAATATAACAATGTACATAACATGATAATTGAAAGTTTGCTATTCTGGGATAATTTAAAAAGGAATATCAAGTAAACTGTGTATTTTGCAACAAAATCCACTTTTGGCCTGGTCTAAG